>JAQGAX010001842.1:0-10092 GCA_034698105.1 Plectus exinocaudatus | reverse complement strand
AGGAGGTACATGAGCGAGTCGATGCGATTGCGCTGATTGTAGCCGATAGTCCCCATCGCCTGCTTGCCCATGGCGCACTGGTACGTATTGCGCGGACTTTGGTTGTGATGAGGATATGGAATAAGTCCGGCGCAGACACCCAACAGCGTGAACGGTTCAATCTGAACGGATCCTATTGGTCATCCACAAATCGTTGGATGCGCGCGCACCTCAACGTGAGTCTTTCCGGGACCAATGTCGCGTTCGTATACCGCAATTGAAGCGTCGTTCATTTCGTTAACGTCCAGGTACTCGATCAGACCATCATGGATAAAGTCGTCGAATGTGCGTATGCCTTGAGAAAGTTCCTAAAAATATGTCAAAAGAGTTGCGTGCCATGCCACTCGTTATGAATGCTCGTGCCTGCACATGGCGATCTTGGACGGCCGACTGTCCATTCTCGATGATGATGTACGGGCGACACAGTCGACCGCCGTCACTCGCGATGAAAACACTGCGCTGGGCGGCGTTGGTCGACACGGACACGAATTCGTTGATGAAGCCGGTTCGGCGCACGGCGCGCACAATTCGCACAATCCGCATCGGATCCTTGGTCAGACCGATGATAAGGCCGTTCAAGAACACCATGTGCTGATCCCTGCAATGTTAATATAATTTTCACCGCACGCAAGCAACTGCAGTACTCGTGGTGGATCTGTGTCCACGGCAGCAGCATCAGATCCTCGACGCCAGAGTTGAACAGAAGGGTGATGATGGGCTGCTCGTCGGCGTCCGTGGTGATGTGGCTCATGAGCGCCAGGTTCTTCACCAGACCGCAGCTCTCACCCTCGGGCGTGTCGGACGGGCAGAGCATGCCCCACTGGGAAGGCTGCAGCGAGCGCGGGCCGGACACCTTGCGCGTTTTCTCGAAGGTGGAGTTGATGCGCGTCATCATGCCCAGTACGGAAATGTAGGACAGTCGCGACAAGACTTGCGTCACGCCTTGGCGGTCGATGCGGAACCGCTTGATGTTCCAGTTACCGGTGGCCAGTGCGTTCGTCAGTCCGTTCGTAATCAAATCCTGACGCATATGCTTGACGATATCGAAGGCTGCGGCCAACGGTTTGATCACAGTTTTATCGGCAATTTTTTTGAGCTCGGAATTGAATCGCTTGAACAAGTCTTCAAATAAGAGTGCCAGCAACGATCCCGCCAATTCCAGGCGCTTGTTGCCGTAAAAGTCGCGATCGTCGCTTTCGCTTTCGCCCATTTCTGCCTGAAAAATGATTATATTTTCGTCCTTGACACCGCCCGCGAGGTACATTAAAGCGTGAACCGAAACTCATACCTGCATCAGACGCCGTATCATCAGACCAATATAGACGGCTTTGAGCTTCATGTTGCCATCGATGGCCGGGACGTGGGCAATCATTGTAGACGACAGAAAGTCGCGTGCCTCGTGCTCCTTCGGTTTCGACGACGAGCCCCACGTACGAGTCGTTCGAACCTGCGCAATAGGTTGTCCTTGTCGCATCAATAAGAATGGGATTGGTTGGTATTACCTTGGAGCCGATGTACTCGACAGCCTGTTTTTGAGTAACCACCTGGCTTCGCTCACATTCTTCCACTGATGGCGCCATGGCGGCGACAAACCGCTCCTCTGTTCCCACCGACGACACAATGTCATGATCAGTTTCGAATCCCATTGCCTGCAGTGGTCAAAATGGCATAGCTATGAAAGTGCGAGTGGCAATTGCTCACTTTGAGCACAACACCGACGGGTACATCGTCCGATAACTGGTTATGCCGCAGGTAGTAGCGCTTCTTCTTGCTGATGATGTACGTCTTGCTCTTGCGTTCCTGAGTTGAGCTGAGCACTTCACACATGAGTTCCTTCTTGTGATTGCGTGAAATCATGATGCGATTCTTGGACAACTGTTCGTGAATCAGGATCACTTTCTCGGATCCGCGCACAATGAAGTAGCCGCCAGGATCGTGCGGACACTCCTGCAAGAAAGAAATCGTGCCCGCTGCGCATGACGCCGATAAACACCTGCAGTTTCGCCATTTGAGCGGGCGGTTGGTCTTTGAGCACGCACTTGCTCGAACGCAACATGATCGGCATGCGTCCGATGGTGAGGTTGTGTCTGAGCACGCGCTGGTTGCCGCGCGTGTACTCGATGTCGACGACGATCGGCGCCGAGTAGGTCATGTCTCTGAGACGGCATTCGTGCGGAGTGATCTTTTCGTTGAGTTGATTGAAGCCCTCCTCGCTAGATGGCGTCCCCACCCGAATGTCGAGATACCTAAACGCCATCGTCAGAGCCCATATCCGGCTTCTTGTTCGCCCCGTCGTGCTGCTCGTTCAGGTGTATCACTCCCTCGGTAATTATCCCATCCTCACTTGTACGCTAAATCGATACGCAACGCAACACAGCGCCGTGGTCGTTTCATTTCGCCAATGGCGCTCAAACGCATGGAAATCGGTCAAAGTTTGCCGCCTCTCCTCGTCGGTTCTGAATCATTTACTTCGGGTCGCACATCACCTGCACTACACATACCCAAGCGGGCACTAAATCTTTCAGAATTCTATTAATGCGGTCCGTAGCACCATTCCCTTGAAACACACAAAGTAGGAACAAAAAAACGAAAAAGATATACTTGAGGTAGAAGGATGGATTGGCGTCGCTGATAATGCGCTCGTTGGCTTTTAGAATTTTTCGAATTTCAATGTTAACGAAGTAGTCGAACGACGCGATGTGCTGCTTGACGAGACCGCGGACGCGCAGGAAGGCCGGCACAAGCAGCCACTTGTCGGCTAAAGTCTTGACCGGCGCCCGCAAATCTGTCCCCACGTCCATCGACTCGATGGATGCATCCTCCGTCATGCTGTTGGCAGCTTCTTCATAAAGAGGATCACTGCCCGCTCTCCCTCATCGATTAAGGTGCAAAGTTTGAAAAATAGTGCGATTGTGAATTGAAAACATTTGATTAGCACGCAAGAACGCTATGAATCAGGGAAAGCGGTAGTTTTGAAGATGAACGAGTGCGATTGGGCGCTGAGTGGGTGGGTTCGGGGCTTCCCCGAGGATGCGTGCTGCGATAATGAAGTCGTCAACGATCGATTCCCGACCGACTTTCTCATTTCGACTGATAGTAGCCGGGCGCCGTCTCAGCGCCTCTTCGCATGCGATTCGTGATCGATGCGACTTGTAAAGGTGCGTTAGTTTATGCTCTCTTTGGCGAACGGCGGCAATGGCACACGCACAGTCACGAATCTCACGACTTGCGCCCTGAGATAGCACAGTAGTGAAGATGGCGGGACAGCAATAGACAAACACATTAGACGCGGTGGAAGTCGCCCTTGAGGATGCGGGTGAGCGTCTTCTTGAACTGCTGATTGGCTAGGGCGTAGCAGAAGGGGTTCAGCGGACTGTTCATATAACACAAATAGTACGAAATGGTGTAGAAGAAGTTGAACAATGGCGACGAGTTGCAACGGTCGCAGAAGCCGATGATTGTGGCCAACACGTAGAAAGGCGTCCAGAAGAAGACAAACGCACCGAGAATGAAAGTGATAGTTCGCAATGCCTTTCGGGCTCGATTCTCCGATTTGGACTTGTATGGACCTTTGCGCGACGGCTGCTGTTCCTTTTGACTACGATGACTCGATCGAATCAGCGTCATGAATCGGTGCTGGATGATGCGCACCGACCGCGAAGACTGTCGGCGGCCAATTTCGTGCTCGCTAGGCAGCGTCGAGCTCGACTCCCCCAGCAGAGGCGCCGTCAGAATCGCCGCTTCATTGTTGGCGTCGGCCAGCTCGGGCGGCGGTAGTCGGCTCGACGCAGTACTCAGCTTGTGCACGGCGACCGTTGGCATGAGGCAGGCCTCGTTCGATTCGGATGCACAACGCGCATAAATGTTCTCGAAGCTGACTTGCTTGCACATGTTTAAGCGGACAGGTGACGTTTGCGATCGAGGGCGCGTTCTGTTGTTTGTGATGTGGACGAGCGCCTGGCTGTCCTGCTCGAATGAGAAGATGTCAGGCTGACTGTGATCACCAACCAGAGTGGTCGACCAGGGCGACTCCGCACTCGGCGTCATCATGTCAGCGTCTTCGTCGCGTGGCGTCACTATAGCGATTAGGTCGTCGTTGTTGTCAAAGAAAATGTGCACGTCATCCAGCGACCGCTGGTACACTGGCGCGCTGATGGGTGGATCGAACGAATCAGTGAGAGCCGTGAAGTAGCTGTTGGAATCGGTCTCGGTCACTTCGGACATAAGCTGCTCCTCCTGCTCGTTGATGGCTAAGTCGAATGACGATTGCCTGCTATCTGGCGGAAGCGGCAACGAGAATTTGGACTGGACACCGAGGGTGTTGCGGGCAGCGGGCGTAACGGGAGATCGAGGGCGAAGGCGGATGCTGCCGGACATGAGGCTTTCCGTGTCGATGAAGCGAATCTCTTTGGCAATGGCGTCATCGACTAATTTTTCGGCGTTGAAAGCCCCCGAAATTGACGCGAACATGTGATTGACAGCATTGTGAATATCGTCGAGGGTTGGCGTGCGCTCTTCCACTTGGGCATCAACATCAGCATGCACGGGATGTCTGACGTCCCGGCGCACAAAGGAACTGTGGGCGGTCGAGCTATGACTGCCGATATCCGAAGGCTCGGGGGACACACAGGGCGCCGTGCTTTCGCGCTCGATGATCGAGCTTGGCTCTTGCTGCGTGATCAACGGCACGCTGATCGCCCGCGGTGGAGGCGGTAGCGATGGACTACGCTGCTTCGACTGCTTCGGCTGCTGCTCCTCGACCGAGATCACCTGCGGCACGGCCGGCGCCGGAGTCGGTTCGACCCGCTGCGGTCGCAACGACTCCTCTTTGCGCGCCCGGAACAGGCGCAGAGCACGGAAGGCGGCATCGTGCAGTCGACCGCGATTTGGCTGTGGGGCGTTACCACCGTTGAGCAAAGGTTGTTGAGCGCACTTGTGCGGTCGTTTGCTGGACTCGCCGCTTTTGCGGTTGGACTGTGCGTGCTTGACGTGCGTCTTGGCGGCTGCCTTTGAACTGGACGATTCGGTGTCGACGACGTCGGAATCGAAAGCGCTGCTGCTGTTCTGCATCTCGGAAGTGACGACCGAGACGCCATCTGCGGCCACCGGCAGCGCTTCGCCGCCGTGCGTCGAATGTGCCGCCGTTCGTTGTTTCCGCCCGTCCGCATGCTTCCCAGACTGCTGAAAGAGATCCGTATGCATTGATTTGACGTATTCATAAGCAATGCGACGGCAACGACCGTTTTGGCCGTCGACACGAGAGGCAATAAATCGCTGACCTTTTGCGGGTGGCTTTTGGTTGAGCCGAGTCGATGGATCTGTCCGGCCTGCATCTCGGCAAGAACCACCAGTCGTCGGTTTCTCTGTTCCGACTTGGTGGCCAGGTCGCGCGCTGCACGGTAGATGCCCCAGTACAGCCAGAGCATAACAAACAGCGTCGACCAGTAGTAAGAAATGTACATGCCCATGTTGAGGTAGGCATTTGTCATGAACGGCACGAAGCATTCGTGCTCCTTCAGCTGGCGGCCCTTGCCGGTGAACGTGCCGTAGCCGAAGATGCTGATCGAGAACAGCACGCTCGGCACGAACCACACCGCTCCGACCACGATCAAGCATTTGCCTGGAGTCCGCCAGTTCCTGTACGCTGCAGGATATTTGACCGAACAGAAACGGTCAATCGTGATGCACAGCACAGTATAGATGGACGCCAAACAGACAGAGTAGTCGATGGACAGCCACAGGTCGCAGAGGAACCAGCCGAGACCCCAGTTCTGGTTGCGCAGCGCATAGTACGAGTAAACTGGAAAACCCTCCAAACCAATGATGAAGTCTGAGGCAGCGAGCGAAAATATGTAGTAATTCGAAGGGTGCCGAATGTTTTTATCCAGGTAGTAGGATAACATGACCATAAAGTTGCCGATGATGGTGACCAGACTGAGCACCGTCATAAGCAGGACGATCGGGACGAGGAGCAGCGGATTGTCGACGGGCGACCAGACGTCGGTGGCGTTGTCCATGGGCCGGTGTTGCGGACGGTGGCGACTCGAAGACGCGTGATTGAGCGCGTCTAATGTGCTCGGACATGCGCTACGCGACGGCTTCACCCTGGGGGAAAGTTAGGATTGATTAGTGTTAGCTGCCCTATGAAATTGCGACGGCACGGCATTCGAGGAACCTGGCCGGCCGAGGCGTTGGGCGTCGCAGCGATTGACGCGCCGCGGTCGAGCGAGTCCCGTCGCGCCGTCGAGCTCTCGCAATTACCGAGTATTCTTCGGGCTAATCGCATTGCGGACAGCCACCTTAGAGCGATGGTCGCCGCCCTCTAGCAAACCTATCAATTTGGCGTCTCCCAATCACCAGTCCAAGTCGCATCCAAAGAGGAATCACGGACGCCGCTAACTCGATCAGCTCTTTCTAATCCGCCTAATCACTGATCACGCATTCAACAGTGGCGCCGTCCGCTCGCGGCATTCCGATCGCCACTCGCTTCATTCATAACCGAGTTAGCAGCCGTCCGCCGGATTACCTTCGCTTCTAATGCCGTGTCCAATCACGGCGGGAGGCGGCCCAGGGCGAACTTGTCCTCGCCGACTTGAGCGCGAAATTGCCTCTGCCTGCTAGTCGACCGCCTATAATTGACCGTCGACACCGCTAATGACGAACAAAACAGCGTCGTAATGAAGCTGTTTAGCGCGACTACGAAGCGCCGCTCATCGTAAACGACCACCGTCGCTTGTCCGTCCGCCCCATTGCGCTTTCCACCAACGTTCCAGCCGTCGTCGGCTGCCTCCATTTGGACCGGAACATCGTCGGCGCCGGCAACGAATGACCGGTGGTCCGACGCGCGCCACCATCAATTGCCGTGCTCGTTCGTCGACTCCGGGCCGCGGCGTCGTCAGGCTTCCGATCTGTTCTCGGCCACTCATGCTCCTCTATTCCCGTAAGGCCCACAAATCCCCCCGTTTCAGCGCAACCAGCGGCCGGCCGCCGCCCGTTCTCTTCTTCGTTGCCGTCAATCGTTCCGCGAGCGATCCAGACACTTCATTTGGCGCAACTAGCTGGGTTTCGAAACGACGTGCAGGCAATATAACAATACACAGGCAGTGTCTACACTGCGCATGTCGCACACAACATTGTTCCGAATACGTTACACCGGGGTCACAGCGCTGCCGCGCAGCGTCTAATATACTGCTCAGCGTTTGTTTGTCTCTTTTCGAGCGCGCGCGTGTGTGGCGTTTGCGAAATAATAGTGTTTTGGTGCAACGGACGAAGAACGAAGGAAGAAGAAGCAAGGATCCCAGTGCGACAAGGCCAGTGGAGTGAGAAAATAGGAGCTGAACCGGCAGAGAAACAGCGTGGACGTTCGAATGAACGTTCAGTTGCTGTTTCAGCGACAGCGATGGCATCGGCTGGGCCTTCGACGGGGGACAACAGCAACGCGATCGCCGAGGCGGCGACGGCCGACCGCTGGCTGTTCACAGCAGATCGCCTCCGCAACACGCCCAGCCATCGTGACGGATTCGACGTCGCCAAAGAGATTCGTTATCGGCAGCAGGCGGCCGGTTTCATCCAGGAAATGGGCGAACGGCTCAACCACCACGTCAAGGATCAGCGCGGCCGCATGTATCAATCCACATTATTAATAACAGAGCATGCAGTATTAAAGTCACATTGATCGTCGAACGCGGCAATAGCGATCGAAATACTTTTTCATGTTCAGAATGCAGCCAAATTTTCGATATTTTGGCAAAATTTGTCTACGTTACACGTTTAATTGTCAATATTTGTATCATTTGATCAGCAACACAATTTGAGGATTGTCATCATTATTGATCGTCTTTTCCACAACCTCTAACAGCACTTGAATTAATTTTCAGCTCGCAATTGTGCATGTGCGCAGCGATGATCCATATGCACCGGTTCTTCGTCTTTCACTCTTTCAAGATATTCGACCCTAGAGTGCGCCTATCATTTTTACGCTGTGAATGCCGTTATTACCAAATGAACTTGCAGGACATTGGCGCCGCTTGTTTGTTCTTGGCTGGCAAGTCGGAGGAGTGTCCGCGCAAATTGGAGCACATAGTGAAAGTGTGGTGGATGTTGAAGTTCCCTGATGCGCCTCCTCTCGACTCAAAATCTGACGTTCGCCTTATTATCAGATTCTGGTAGTCTTAAACTATTGTTTTCAGAGATACACGGAGGCTGCTCAGCTGATTGTGACCTACGAAAACATCCTGCTTCAAACGATTGGTAAGCTTTTTAAAATATTTGGTTCAGCGGTGAACTACCGTCTCGCCTTGAGCAGAATTATTTGATCAATCTCGCGTGTATTAAAATCCACTAATGTATGAATGCGCGTTGCTTGATTGTCTGGAAATGGACGGCAGTGGTTCCCGAATGATCGACGCTAAAAGCGGAGCCATTTCAGCGTTCGATTTGCAAGTCGATGTCCCTCATCCATACGTTCTGCAAGCGATGCACAGGATAACAAGAGGTATTTTTAGTTTGGTTCTTAGGGTAGGTTTATACCTATGACAATTTGACCAATCGTCATTTTTCCTATGCTGAAGCATACTACAAAAGTGACGATTGGTCAAATCGTCATAGGTATAAATGCACCTTTAGGCCCCTGCGCTCGTTCTCAATTTCGAACGCTCATGTATTTTAGTTGCAGGCAACAAGAACCTGACGGAGACGGCGTACTGGTTCGCAAGCGACATGTAAGCAACGGTGTCTTTCCGGATACCGTCGCTGACTGTGACGGTTGTTTCAGCCTACACATGACCAACTGGGGTGTGCGCTACTCGGCCAAAGCGCTGGCGTGCGTGTGCATTCACATGGCCTGTGTTTGGGCCAGCTGTGAGGTACTGGTCAGCTTTTGCGTCCGGCGTCGTCTGCCGACCAACGCGACCGCCGCGCCGGATGCCTGGTGTATTCGCTCCTCGGTGTGTTAGTAAGTCGCCAGGAAAAGGGCGACGCCGAGGGGTTCGATGCGGCTCCGGGCGCTCAGGCGGTCGCACCGGTTGGCGACGACGCCGGGCATGGCTCTGTCTCTGTCCTTGTGACTGATGACGTTCACTTGCGTATTCGCGAACCCTCACGTTTGCACGTAAGTCGACTGAATGCCGCGACTTGGAGCGGGCGCGAGTGACTGGCGCGCTGGTTGATCATCCACGGCTCTTGTTCTGCTCTCGTTCACTGTACTGTTTAGATCCCGAATGCCAGTGACGGTCGACCTTGGTACAGCGTCGTCGATCCGCAGATGAGTCAAGACTTGCTCAATGGTCGTTGTCCACCTTTTTTGGCTGGTTGATTGCGTAGTATATCTCATTTTTGCAGATTTGGGCGCCAGGTTCACTAAAATATATATTGAGTGCAAAGACAGGCTCAATATTAGGCGTTTGGCAGCTCGCAAAAGCGGTCCTGGTGAAAATGGCAATACAGTCAACGCTCCACTGCAACCGCCAGGTGAGATTTGCCCACCACCATTTCTCTCGATAGATTTGTAGCCGGCTAGACAAATTTTTATCTTGAATGGTATTCACTGTTACCAAAGAATTCCTTTTCTTTCTTTCGTTAGGGGGTTGGAATAGTGCACTTGAAAACTATTGTGTGTAATTTTAGGCCCGACAACGCAGCCGGTCGCTTCTCTGCCGTCGATGCCCGTCTCATTGACTTCGTCGCAACCTCAGCTAACGCCATCAAAGACGTTTAATGCCGAAGCGTCGGCGTCAGCAGTGCCCGCGCAGAAACGCGTCGATTTGTCCAAGTACAAGGAGATGCGAAAAAACGTGGCGCCTTCTGCGCAAGTCGCAGCGCCTTCGTCGGCTCGAAAGAACTTCATGCCGGACACGTCCCTCGACGCTCTGACGAAGGAGTCTGCCGCTATCAGTAAAGAACAGCCAGGTAAATGGCTTTCTACGATCGATTTACTTGTTTCGTTTGATGTTATGGTCGATGAATTCTAAACATACGCACCATTGAATGTCTGTAATAACGCAGTACACGTTTAGGCGTCAAAACGGGAACGTCCTCGAATTATTCGAAAGCGCG
>JAQGAX010001841.1:0-10099 GCA_034698105.1 Plectus exinocaudatus | reverse complement strand
GTTGATTCTCGTACCGTGCAACGCGATTGATGACTGGTGCGAAGTTGGTGGGACCGTAAAGTTGAATCTGCTTCAGACAGCGGTAATAGGTTTCCAGCACCCCCGGCACGCCTTCGCATAATGGATTGGTTGGATTGCCATTCTAAGAATTGTCTTTCAAAGAATAAATCCGATGTGTATGCTAATATTCTTACCACGCAAAAGTCGTGAGATATGGTTCCATCAGGTGGCAGTCTTGCTCCAAACCCATAAACAGGAAATAGCTTATCACTAAATCAACAAACTTATATTATTATTGTTCGATGCCGCACATACGTGTCGTAGTCTTGTATAATTTCGCCCACAGCTTGAAGCGCTCGAGCATAGAGATTTGGCTGGAGTGGATGAATGTAATGCAATGAATTCTGCTGAGTAGGATTTCCATTAGACGCAGTGAAGTCGATCGCGATGCTGCAGTTGAGTTGAGTCCTGAAAAAGCGAGGTCATTATATTATGTCCCTTCAGGATGTATTATATTAGGGGCGCAGCAATAAGCACGTATTAGAGCGCAAGCAGCAGAGCACTTCATTACATGGCAGTACCCTGCTGCGACGAAATCCAGAAACGAGTAAACATTCATAATTTTTGCGCCAATGACGGTAATATAGCCCGAACGCTTGTAGTTGCGTTTCTTTTCCTGCCGTTTCTTGTTGATCAGCTGCAAATCAGCTTGCACAACGGTCGTGCAGTGCTACCAAACTAACAGTATGCTATACAAACAGTCAGCGCCACCAAACAACCATCAAACGATTTAGAACATCAGATCACGAATTCGGGACACCAAAAATTGCAAATAAGGGACAAGACGCAGGGATTAAATTATGGGATAGAAAGTGCAGATTTTTTAGTAAAATATTATAATGGGCATACCCGAACTGAACGTAATCGATGAACGTGTGTGATTGCGCAATTTCGCACCGATCGCAAACTACGTAGCCGCAAATTTTGCGCTTTCTCGAGCCCAATAACGACAGCACATCTTTGACCACCTGTGAGAACGTTGACGGTTTTATGGGGCCATTCATAAATTACGTCACGCTTTGTTTGACCGCTTTTTTTACCCCCCTGGGGCTGTTCATATATTTCGTAACACGGAAGGAGGGATATGTTACGCTATGACGTCACTCACGTCACTCCTATGCTTAAGGGAGGGGGGTGTCTCGAACGATCGATAGCTGTCTTACGCACGCGTTACGTACTCATACGTTACGTACTAGTCATAGGGGGTGTCTGAGAAAAGTCAAGAATGGCGTTACGTAACATATGAATAACTGTTAAATTCAATCGATATTTATAAGGTACAACGTAATGAATTTTTGAGCGTCACGGACTCTGTCCCTCTCAAACCGTGACGTAATTTCTGAATGACCCCAACATTTGCGTTAATTAAGTAAAGAATCATACCGCAGTCACTCAGTCGCTGTCCAATCGGTCCAATATGTAAGAAAAGAGTACTTACCTCGAACACAGGCCTGGCCCCATGTGATGGCGCTTCAATTAACGTTGCCAAGTTGGTTTGAAATTCTCCGATAGGGTCCTCAGTTCCGTCCCTGTTCCAGTCGATACATTTGATCAAAATAGACCTGCATAAATGAAGATGAGTGAAAAAGGGATGCAACAAGTCAATACCGATTATAATCCCCGCCACAAAGCGACTGCACCGAGAGCGAAAACGTTTTCCATGTTGGAGTCAGCGTATTCTTTATCACTTCCGTCCGGTGAGCAAGTGTATATGTCCCATCTTCATTGGCTTTGTAGATGGCAAGAAATGGATCGGATTTTCCGAACCAGTCCTTCTTGTCGAGGTCTCGCGCGCTCAGACTGAAGGTGACCTTTTCTTTGCAATTTTGCAGTTCTTCGGCGGTAACTGAAAACTTTTCATTAATACAAACAAAAACAAATTATCGAACCAGTTATCGCTCCGCTATTCGGTTTCGGTCCTTGAAGTGGACGGTGCAGTTTTTGTGAGGAAACAATTTCACCAAGTGAACACTCGAAGCTGCCCAAAAAATCGTGATCTTTCAAATTGCGACTGTTTGAGTCGACGTCGTACCTAAACAAATAGTACTGCTTATGAAAGCAACTAACTGTCTACTTACAGTTCAAACTTGAGCAGTTGCCGCTCTTCAAAAAAGTAATCGATGACAAATTTGTGGGCGAACTCGGGATTGAGATTGTTGTCAATGACTTCGGTCCTGCCAAACTCGTGCCAAGCGTTCGAGCCGAAGTGCTTGATGAAGAGCACACAGAGCGGGTCCGACTTGGAGAAAACGTCCATGTCGAGCAGATCGCTGGCCGACACCGATAGCTCCACCTTGGTCATTGCGACCGGAGCCACCGTTCCGGGGCGGAAGGTGTCCATTTACGTGTAGACGGCGCACACAAAGTGCAAAGCAATGCGTTGAAATCGGCAACCTACAACGTTCAATGCGATGAATCAGTAAACAGTCCCTGCCTGCCAAAACTAGTACGCCTATCGCTATGAACGTTGTTGACAAAACCGTCTCTGCTCAACGATTGCGAAAAACTAGCAAAGAGCGAGTGCAACGTCGGTGCTGGCACGGCCAGTGACATTACATCGATGGCAAAATGGCCCCGTTGCATCCAATTGAGCCCCACTATTTATAAGCTAACACGCGCACCCGAACGCACGTCATTCGATCCCGTGTGACGGTGAAAGGCCGCCGAACGAATCATCGAGTAGACGCCGGCGTCCTTGTTGCTCGTGCTCAGCACACGTCACTAATCAATAGGGTAAAGCTCTCCTGGGCGGGCGCCAATGTGTAAACTGATCAGTGGCTCACTTTGTCGTCACAAAAGAATGCGAAGTACTACAAGCTTACATTGGTACTACCTACAAATTAATCAATAATGAGCAGTGGATTAAGACAAGTAATTGAGCATAAATAATAGAGTAGCTAGACATACTACTTCAGTTAATACGGTATAGTTCTTCTTTGGAGGGATCTGTACACGTTGGCGTACTCCTGAGTAGTACGCTAAAAATACTACTTTGGAGACAGCGCTTCCTACTTTTTTAAAACTATTTATAACTTTTATTAAGACAGTGGGCGGATTTTACCTCGCGCACTTTAAGTTTTTTATAGTATCCTTGAGCTATATGCTTCAGCATCGCGATGTAAAGGGCACAGTAGGAAATGGAAAAAACGGGAAATGGAAGAGTCACTTAGCGGTAGACCATTTCCAAGAATTTATGACGTCGACGTTATGATGATTCGACGTCGTCGACGTTATTATGACGTTATGGCGTTATGATTCATTAATTGGTAATTGGCCTACCGTCAAGTGACTTTTCACGTTTTCCGTTGACCCTGCTCTGCAGTGGTAGGAACCAATCGGTCTACTTTATTTAGACCGAGCTCGGTCGAAAATGCTCGATTGGTTGGATTTGAAATAGAAATAACTTGATTTGGTCAGAAACCTCACTCGGTCTAAAACATTCATTCGCGTGATTGGTTCCTACGGCTGCAGCCCTTAACCCGCCCATTATACTTTCAAATTTTTAATAAATTACTGTAATTTATGCAATTTTTAGCGGGAATTTGAATTTACATTGTAAAATGTTCGCGCACTTTTTTATCACTCAAGGCTGGGGTACTACTTCGACAGTTTGAAGATTTGGCACCTACACAAAAATTGGGGAGAGTTGCAGAAAAACACAACACGGAAGCAACGGAACAAATCCGGTCGCAACCTTGAACAATTGGGACGGTAAAGAATATATTATTGGTTGAAGTGCTGTGATTCTTGCTCCATTGTGAAAAGAAGTGAAAGGCAAAAGACAGTTGTGAGGCAGTGCGATGAGAGATAAACCGGCACTGCCTCGGGAGCAACGTCGTCATGTCGACGGAGCCGACGAGGGCCTCAGTCGCATCGCGCGCCGCCATGCCGCGCGAGCAAATCGGCGTCCAACTTGTGACAGCGCGTTCATACTCGATCGCCCTTCATGCTGCTGCCCCGACTGCTGCTCTCCGTGCTGCTTCTGTACGCGTTGGTGCTGCTCACCGACGGTGACAAGTGTGGTGTCTCCTATCAGAGGCGGGCGTACGTGACCGGCGGCTCGGAGGTATACCCCGTTCACGCCTGGCCATGGACCGTCAGTCTTCGCGATCGAAGTCTGCCGACTCGCAAGCACTTTTGCGGAGGGGCGCTAATTGGCGACCGCATGGTGCTAACTGCCGCTCACTGCATGTTTGATATTGTTCGAAGCAAAAGGTGCAGCCAATCATCCTTTGCTCTATCTTCTTATGACACAGTAATTTAGAAAAAAGAAAAAGCTGAAGAACTTGATTGTGTCGGTTGGCACTCACACACTGAGCCAAAGAGTTTCCGGCGAAGAATGGATCGCGATTCGAAAATTCCACATTCATCCGAAATTTGATGCCAGCAGTCTGGACGCATTTCACCACGATCTCGCCGTTGTCGAACTGCAGACATCAGTGCGACATGACTCGAACGTCTCGCGACCGGTGTGCCTGCCGGAGCGGGACAAGACTCCGGAGATCGGCGAAAAGTGCGTCGTCACCGGTTGGGGCTACGACGCCGATCTCACGGCGTCGGACTCGATGCGCGAGGCGCAGGTGCCGATCGTAGCCCCGGCGGTGTGCCGTCAGAGTCGCTACTGGTCGACGCTGGTCAACGAAGAGACGATGCTCTGCGCCGGTGTTGTCTCAAAACTTCATCCGGCTGGCACATGCCAAGGAGACTCCGGCGGACCGTTGTTCTGCACGTCGGACGGTCACACGTGGGTATTGAACGGAGTGGTCAGCTGGGGCGCGACTATCTGCCTAACGAAGCCTGGCGTCTTCGCCGATGTAGCTAGAATGCGCGACTGGATCGACGATGTCTTCCGGATAAGTGGTACGCACTTGCTGTTTCGTTTATTTTCTGAGCTGCCGAGTGAACCGCTTTGCATTCTGAGCCGCTTTGCAGGCGAGCTGCTTCCTCGATCAGTGGCGATAAGCGCACACGGTGGCGCTCCCCCGCCCGTCTCTCGCGAACAGTGCAATAACATTGATAACTGGTTTCTCATCAACCGACTGATGGTACGCGGTCGGTCGCCGATCGACCCGGTCAGTCGCAACGTCTCGCTGGTCGAATGCGTCCATTCGTGCTGCGCCCGTCGCCACGTCTGCCAAGCCGTCCAATACTTTGCACACACACGCAAATGTCTGCTGCTCAAAGAAGGCGCATGTACAGTACCGACTGTCAATCTCATCTATCCGACCGACACGCAGACGTTCTACATTGGCCGCAAATGCTCATGATGTGTTGTTGCAGCAATTGTTGTTTCGTTATGCCATTCATACCTCAGCTGTGTGCTGCCTTGCGTGCGGGTGCTTGAGTGCCTGGAATGCGCAGTGAAACTACAATGAGAGGTCCCGTCAGGGGCTTAACGCGTAGTGCGACAGGGAGAACGGTCGGGAGGAGAGCAAAGTTTCAAAGCGGCCGATTGTTTGCCTACTGTCGTCTTGGTCTGTGCAGCGCGCAAATTCTGCTAAGAGGCTCGTATGCAAACAGGCCGGGCATCGAGCTGCGACGGCGCCGGACAGCAGTCGTCGCTGCTCGTTGCTGGCGCGGCCAGCGCACAACCTTCGCCGCCCATCCGTTGTCGACGTTCTGTCCGTCAGCAATTGGCCGCTGTAAACGCGTCGTGTTCTCGTGTCGGCCGTTCTGGCACCATCGTCGCTTCGGCGGGCTGGACGCGACCGGTCGGCCGATGTGTTTAAATCACACCGAAGATTGCTCCGTTTTCCGCTTCCGACCCGCAGTGCTCCTTCAGGCAGCTGTGTTTTGGGCTCCGTGGCCGTTCGGCGGTCGGTCGGCAGACGCGCGATGCGTCCACCACCACCGATCGCGCTCTGGACGTTCCTCATCGCCGCCGCCGTGCAAGGCGCGCGCATCGAACACGAACTCTACGTACGCCTGCTCGATGGTTATGACAGTCTGGAGCGACCTGTCTCCAACAGCTCAGAAGCCATCAAAGTCCAGCTCGGCTTGGCGCTTCAGCAGCTTATCAATGTGGTTCGTACTGCACCCAGCCCATGAATTATTCGACTTATCATTGTTTTACTTGAAGGACGAAAAGAATCAAATCGTGGAAGTGAACGCCTGGCTCAAATATGTATATTCTCTCGTTGCATTACTTCCGTATTAATTGATCCAGGATAGACGATTGCAGACATGGCTGGACTACAAAATGAAATGGGATCCGAAAAACTTTAGCGGTCTAACGGACGTACGGTTTCGGATGAATCAACTATGGAAGCCGGATGTACTGCTCTACAACAGGTGCGTCCTCAAAAGAGAGGCAGACAGTAGCCGAGACGGAACTGCCTCTCGTGACGGATCGCTTGCTGATAAGAAAACAACTGCTCGCTGTTTAGCGTCGACTCCAACTTCGACAGCACCTTCCCGACAAATATGCTGGTGTACTCCGACGGGACGGTGTCGTGGATTCCGCCGGGTATATTTAAAATTAGCTGTCATATAGACATCCAGTGGTTCCCATTTGACGAACAGACTTGTTACTTCAAGGCAAGGCACTCGACAGCCGTCCCTGTCATTCAACTATTTGTTCGTTGCAGTTCGGTTCCTGGACGTACGATGGTTCGAAGATCGACCTGCAGGTGGACGAAAACGGCTTCGACCTGTCCAACTACATGATCAATGGAGAGTGGAGTCTGATCAGTGGGTCGTCGTGCAAAGCAATCAGATCGATTTCACTCTTGGAAAACGTTTCAGACACAACAGCCGAACGCAACATTCAGTACTACGACTGCTGTCCCCAGCCCTACTTTGATCTTATGTTCATTATGCGTCTTAGACGACGAACACTGTACTATGGCTTCAATTTGATTATTCCCTGCATTCTCATCACTTTGATGACTTTAATGGGATTTACTCTGCCGCCAGATGCTGGCGAAAAAATTTCTCTACGTAAGTCGATTGATATGTAAAGAAAAACGGCGCAAACCGTTGCTGATTTAGAGATTACTGTGATGCTATCGATTTGCATTTTTCAAAACTACGTTGCCGATATGTCACCTCCGACTTCAGAAGCGGTGCCATTGCTTGGTACGACAGTTCCAGTGATACGTAGGCAAAGAGCGTAATTTCGTTTGCAGGCGCATTTTTCTCTTGCTGCATGTTCACTGTGTCCGCCTCTGTCGTCTTCACCGTTCTTGTGCTCAATCTCCACCATCGCTCACCGCAGACGCATGACATGAGCCATTTTGTTCGCGATAGATTCGCTCATTAGTTCGTATTACCGTAATCTGACGTTTAGACTAGAGCACTGTTGCTGCATTGGCTGCCATGGTTGCTGCTGCTTCACCGACCTGGCTACATTATGGCCAGAAAGAACTTGCCGAATCCGTTTTGGAACACTAAACAAAAGGAGAGTGAAAGTCTGCTTCGAAACATTCGCGTCATTGAAACGGAACATTTGGTGCGACGCAACTCGTTCGAAATGGATCCTCGCATCACTGCCTGCTTAAAATCGCTGTCGACCGGCGAGAAGAGTCCTCTGACCATCGGTCAAGCCGCCCAGCTACTCATGCTGGAGCGAATACACTCCGAGCTCAAAGTCGCATTTTGTGTTTTTGCTGAAAAGACTATTTATCATGTTTTTATTTCAGTTTATCACAAAGCGGATGATGGAGGAGGACGAAGACAAGTTCCAGGAGTCGGAGTGGAAGTTTGCGGCGATGGTGGTGGACAGGCTGTGCCTGGTGATATTCACGTTGTTCATCATCGCGTCGACGTGCGCCATATTTTTCTCAGCGCCCTACTTGGTCGAGTGACATTTGAGACCGCTGCCCACATTGCCACAACCTGTGATCTGCTGCTCTGCCCCGTGACGTATATTGCTGACGCGTTGCTTTGCCGGTGTTTATCGCTGACCGCCTGCGTGCGAGCGCTATTTGCGGCGTTCACTGCTCGTTTGATGCCTACCTGCGTCGCCGCGGCCTTACCGTAAGCGGCCATTCATTCATTGATGTTGCTCCGGCCCTTTCTGGCATTGACGTCTGCAAGTTGTAAATCATCGAAATTAAGCGACGACCTGCGACTAACAGGGGTGTAGCAAATGGCTCGTTAGTGAGCGCGATTTAGAATTTGGACGCAATTGTACGGTGCTGAAATAACTCGCTGTTGATGTATATAAAAGATCTCATTTGATCGCTCTCCTCATTTCACTCTCTGCACCGCGCTCAGATCGTGCTTCTTGCGCCTGATAAGTAAGTTCTAGTCTCAGTCTGATTTCCTTGCTTTTGCTCCAATCGAGCTTCTTCAGGGAAGGCATGCATTCAATCATCACCCTTCTGGTCGTATTTGGTTTGCTGGCAATCGGCGCGGTCACGGCTAATCTCGCCAGTCAGTTCGAAGAAGATCAAGTGTGCGGACCTCACCCTTTGAAGAAAATGGTGCAGAAAGTCGAAACAGCCAGTTAGACTCGCTGACTTTTGCTACAGTAGTCTGTAACGCATAATTCTTTCAGAGCCTGGAATCGATCAAGCTGGAATAATAGACTTCCTTGCCAGAGTCAAGGTCACCATGCCGCATGTGTGGGAAGCTTACGAATCGAATTTGGCCGCCTATCAGAATTGCAAGATTATGTCGGCTGGCGGTTCATTGGGAAGACGTCGCAAGTGAGCGACTGGCGTGCTGCGATGAACAGGCCATGCAAAGAAGCTCAGTTTCAAGTGTATATCTATATCTTGCTGCACAGTGTTATGTTTCGCTATGATGGAGGAAGTGATATGACTGGCAGGCAACGTGACGAATGAGCAATATTTGAAAACTATGCGCCACCAGACGAAAAAAAATTAGATACGCACCGCAGCTCAGTCAGACAAACGAGCAAGAGCTAGTTGCATATGGGCAAGTTGTCATTGCGACGAGGACGAAAATAACTTTAAGTGACAGGAATTTGCGATAGGTAAATAAAGCTTTGAAGGAGTTAGATCTCGAAAACATCTCTCCGCCGTCCATTGAGCCGATCGTCGACGAACCAGTAATGGTGCCACAGAGTCAGAGTGAACAGCCAGTTGACTAAGATGCCGCCGAGAAAGATCGAAAGGCGCGTGAAAAGCGCTTCCGTCACTTTGCCACCGATCGCTTCGAGCAGTTTGGGCGCCGTCGCCATCGTCAGCACGGCGAGTCCTAGCGCGTACGAACTCTGAATGAGCAGCGCCGGCCATAACATCCACGTGTAGCGCGGGAAGCAGTACAGACCGGCATACATTGTCATTAGGGAGGCCATCTGCTCGAAGCACCAGAGGCCGCGCATGTAGCCGCCGTCGAGGTAGTTGGCAACGCATTCGGTCGTGCCCAACACGCGGTGCATTAGACCGTAATCGAAGATGATGATGTCGTAGGCGAGGAAGTGTTCGGTGAGCGTGGCGTCTGCAGTGATATTCGATTGACAGAAGAAGATGTGATTAAAGTGAACGACGGAGAAGACGTGCTGGTAGAGCGAGACGGCGGCGATGATCAGTTGGAGGAAGCCAAGCACCGCGCTGATGGTCTTGTTTTTCGCCCAGAACAGCCAGATTACGTGCGTCTTTTCGTCTCCAATGTCGAACAACCAGCAGAAACGCATGGTAGCCCGGTTATATCTTTAATGGCAATTGGCGCGGTATGGAATGGTGAAGAATGAATCGAATTCCAGCCGTGTCGTCACAAGCGCAACTGCGCCGACGGTACGAGCACGGAAGAAGACGGGCGTCGATGGCGATCGCAGCTCGTCCATCTCGCAGCAATAATGCTGTCTGTTCGGGACGAAAAACGGCTCCGTCATCCTCACCATGCCCCCACCACCTTGACTGGCACGCCAGGCTGTCCGAGGAAATATATCAAAATGTCGCCAGCAATCGCTCGCTGGCTGATGCATTTCCACCCATGTTTGCCGTGCAGCGACCGCCCGCGGCAATCGCTGCCGTTCAAGCTTCATTTGCTCTCGACTAAGTGTCCACAGCTGATTGCCGCCGCAGTGCTAATTGGGACCAGTCAATCCCTATGTGTCAATGTTGCTGTC
>JAQGAX010001840.1:0-10100 GCA_034698105.1 Plectus exinocaudatus | reverse complement strand
ATATTGATGCGCAGGTGGCTGCTGGCGCGTTGGGACTGAGTTGGCGCGCGTTGGACGAAGCGGCCAAGTACTCACTCGAGCGAAAGACTTTCGGTGTTCCAATTGCTCAGGTAAGTACAGTACTCTTTGGAGCGCTTAAAATTACCGTATATACTTACCGTATTTATTCTAATAGTTCGACCGGTCGTACTCTTTCTCAGCCCCTCTTAGGAGATCGTACTGTTAGAGAGGGTCGTATTATTAGAATAAATACGGTAATTGACCGCTTCTGCTTGAAGCGCGTATTCTAAAATAGCGCCACGTTTTCTTTGCTACTACTTTAATGGTTGGGATTATTTGTTCGTTGAGTCAGTGGCTTCTTTGATCTACTAATTATCGTATTGTACCTTCTGATCATTGTGTAATGACTCCGTTGTTTCATTGCACTGTTTTATCGCTCGATGCAAAATGTAGGCAGTTATTGTTTTTAACTTTTTTCAACAAAAAATTCTTTCAAACTGGCTCAAATTATTATGCAAAATAGTAAATCATACGACACCGCAAACTTTGTTGGTTTAAATTTGTCGCTTTGAGCGTCCATTTATTCGCTTTCAGCATCAGGCAGTGTCCTTCATGCTGGCCGATATGGCGATGAACCTGGAGCTGTCGCGTCTGGTGACGTACAGGGCGGCGGCCGACGTGGATAAGGGCGGCCGCGCCTCCTACTACGCGTCCATCGCCAAGTGCTTCGCCGCTGACACCGCCAACCAGACCGCCGCAAACGCTGTGCAGGTGCTGCTTTCTCTTTTTCTGCCGCCGGAGGCGACCATACACGTCTAACCCGTGCGTCCGTACGTCCGTCCCACCCTCCCTGTTGTTGGACGCGTTCAAAACATAACGCGCAATAGCCGCGTGCCGCACATCCAGTTTGCGGTCGTTCTTAAGTTACGACACTTTTCTTACCTTTTTGACACGCTGCGACTGACCCCGGCAACCCCCCCTCCTGCTATGGTTGAAATAGCTATGACGCTGTAGCGTCACTCTTGCGTCATAGACCTTACGTGACCCCTCTCCCTGAGCGTGGCGTAATTTATGAGCGGCCCCTTATACGCCGTGCGCTTATGTCGTAGTATGTCGTGCGTAATATCGAACATCGAAATACAGAGCGATAAATCGTTCTTTTCGAATCAAGTCGCTAACCACCGCAGTTGTTGATGTATTTTTCATCCATAAACTCTTGCAGATCTTCGGCGGTAACGGTTTCAACTCGGAGTATCCAGTGGAGAAGTTGATGCGCGACGCCAAGATCTACCAGATTTACGAAGGGACCAGCCAGATCCAGCGGATGGTCATCGCCCGAGAATTACTCAGCAAGGTCGCGCAGACCGGAAGCGCTATCTAGAGGTGATCTGCGTTCGCGATCAAAAATTTGTTCATTCGTTCAATTAGTTTTAATTATTTACGGTATTGTCGACATTTCCTAAGCTACCGATATTGGTTACATATTTTTCATATGGATTTTGTGCATATTGGACATGACATGAGCAATAAATACGACCATAATGTGGAAATATGCGCATTAAGAGCAGGATCAGCAAATGGCTTGAATTTCCTATCACATCCACACGTGAGCAAATATTTTTGTTTTGAGCTTTTTTGTTTTGTTTCTTTTGAACACATTCTGTTTTGTTCTTTTTTTACTATGGTTCATCAATAAGTTCATCAACAAAACCACTGTACATAAACGACCTGAGTTCATTTTATTTCTCCCTTTCCTGACGGAGCTGATGTATTTTTAGATCGTCGGCGGCAACGGCTTCAACTCGGAGTATCGGATGGAGAAATTGCTGCGCGACGCCAATATCTTCCAGATCTGCGGATCAAGGACGTTGGCGGATACTTCCAATGCTCCCATCATTTTGAGTTAAAAACAGCATCTAAATGGGATAATTAGTGCTATAATTTATGTTGTATCTTTGAGCACTGTTATGTGCTGTTATAACTACTATCGACTTCAGGAGTCATTATCCCATTTATATTGCAATACAGTGAACATCGCTTATAGCGGTATCGGTTATAACGGTAAATCGCTTATACCGGTCAAGACTGGCCAGTCCCAGAGGGTATCCTACCACGCTTAATAAAATCGTTTATACCGGTATTCGCTTATACCGGTCAACATCTACCGGTCCCCCATTTACCGCTATAAGCGATGTTCACTGTATATGCGATTTAATAGTTTCTACCAGCCGTTATATTTACGTATTCGTTATTTTTAAACTCAACGTTTAGTTTCGTTGGTTTTTTATTCCATGTACATACCAGACACAAGAGGTAATCGAAATGGGCAGTATTAAGCTGTCTGATTTATGTGCTTCACTGCATGCTGAGCGACGTCAACAATTGGTTGCAAATTATCAACTAGTTCCTGAACATTTTCTCATGCACATCAAACTTTTTGTGAATAAAGCAGCTTCCAATCTTATAATAAAAAGAAAAGTGGCGGCGGCGGCGGCGGCGGCGGTGGCGGCGGCGGTGGCGGCGGCGGGTGAAGCTTCACTCCACATGTCGTTCACGTTCACGTGTTTGAGAGGCGCCGTGGGTCAGCGCACGTGATTGACCTGTGCAGTGCGCCGGCCGTAGGCCGGCTACCATTCCTGGGTGCGCTCGGAGAGCGTGGGGGTGCTAGGCCGGCCGCAGGCTGGCTTCCAATAAATAGGAACGAATTTCTGGGTATCCTGGGGGTGCTAGGCCGGCTACCATAATGATAGGCGCGAGCAAGTTCCAAACGCGATAAGTTAGGAAATTTGGGGTCACTTAGCACCAGTTACATGAAATTCTGGGTATCCTGGGTGTGCTCGAAGAGCGTGGGGGTCATAGGCCGGATACCATGATAGGCATGACAGGCATGAATTCTTCGGTATCTGTTATGTGCTCGAAGAGCATGTGGGCTGCTAGTCTATTTAAATCGTGCTTTCATTTGAAATTTCCTTTTGTCTCTCTGACAGCACAGCGATAACATTCGCCGTGTAACTTAATGGTTATTCTCTGATTGATCTGAATATTTAATATGGTTATAGTGCTTTATTGGCCGGACAAGAATGTTGTCGAAGAACGCGTTGCAGTTATTTGCCAAAACGGCGCAGGCCGCCATCGCGAAGCCAACTGTTCGTTGCATGTCGTTCGGTTGGTGAACTTTTTTTGTCGTTCGCATGTGGTGACAGAGTTGTCGGCGAAGTGAAACAATACTGTAACCCTCTAATGGAAATTTATAGCCTGTTACATTATTTATTGTACATGGTTTATGGACTGCGCACATAGCACTTCTGAGCCAGATCATCGCATTTGCTCAAACAAATATTTTTGAGATTAGCGTCTGGCAGCTTCGCCAGGCGCTAATCTCGGCTTCGCCAGGTCTCTTGTTTATCAAGACAACACATTTATGGTGTCTCCATGAGTTGAAGTGGACTGTACCGTTTCAGAGCTGAGCGACCTCCAGCGCGAATACCAGCAGACGGCGTTGAAGTTCGCCAAGGAGGAGATCGCTCCGAAGGCTGCGCACCACGACGTTACTGGCGAGGTATTCATTTTGTCTTTGTCTTAGATATGACTTGGTACATTTAAGCTGAGCTGCAGTAATACAATTATGAATTATAGAAGTGACTTGAATCGTGCGCTTTCAGTTTCCATGGGAAATTGTGAAGAAGGCTCATTCCCTTGGTTTGATGAACCTGGCGATTCCGGAAGAATTTGGTAAGCTTCGTATTTTGTTCTTATCACATTACTTTCTAGCGTGAAGTACGTGTTAGTCCATACATGACTCTTGCTGGTGTTTTGTCAAGTCGAACCACGCCAAAGCATCATACATGGGAAAGGTTTTGGCCCGTCCTGCGTGCTGGGCAACCTACCGTAACCCGCGAGTGCGTTCTGCGCACTAATAAATTGGTTGGGGGTCCGAAAAGTACGCATACAAGGGTAAGTTTGAAAATTTGCATCCCACATCCTGGGCCCTGAGCAGTTTATTAGCCTGTCCTGTGTGATTCTCGCTGTTTACGAAGGGTTATCCGTGTATGCAAAACATGATTTTGATTTCAGGCGGCCCGGGTCTGAATAACGTGGAGTCGGCGCTGGTGGTGGAGGCGTTAGCGTACGGTTGCACGGGTATTCTGTATGCGATCGTGGGCAACGGTGTGCCGGTGGCGCCCGTGCTCATCGCCGGCACGCCCGCGCAGAAGAAGAAGTACCTCGGGATGCTCACCGCCGAGCCCATCATCGCGGTGAGCAATCGCGCTTTGTAATCTCATTGTTCGGCTTCTTGATCCCGGTCAAATTTTTTTTCTTCAGGAGAGCGTTGCGATTTTTAAAAATTTATCAGATCTTGATGGTTTCTAGACTGTTTTTCATAAACCCGTCAATTGTGTGTTTTACGACTGAGCTTAATTTGTTTGTACACAGTTCGATTAATTTAATCATCGCAGTCATTTGACGCTATTCATTCCGTATTGATCATACGCTCCTTCTGCATCAGGCTTACTGCTTGACAGAACCAGGCGCTGGCTCGGACGTCGGCGGTACGAAAACGAAAGCCGTACTCAAAGGTAATTTCTGGTTGAAATAAATCCCATTGCATTATTTGTGCAGATGCGAAGCACCCCCATACCATATATGCAGAAGGTGTTGGGG
This sequence comes from Plectus exinocaudatus, assembly GCA_034698105.1. Taxonomy (NCBI): domain Eukaryota; kingdom Metazoa; phylum Nematoda; class Chromadorea; order Plectida; family Plectidae; genus Plectus; species Plectus exinocaudatus. Next base: position 5,438 of record JAQGAX010001840.1, on the reverse strand, counting down.
TTCAGGCGTTTTCCCTGAAATTTGAGGGGGTTCAGATTTTTCCTGAATTTAAAGGGGTTTAGGTTATTATTTGCGAGAACATTTAAATTTAGTACTAAAATTTTAATTCTCGCCTGTTTTTTCAAATTTTCGAGGGGTTCAGGTTTTTTTTGGGTTGGGAGCGTTAAACTCCCCACAAACATTTAGACCCCATACCCTCTTGCTGACTGTACTTTTTATCTGTTAGAATGCAAAACGGGGATCATTTTGCTGTTTAAGATCAAGGTTTTATTTTAGGCTAACACGCGATTTTTGCAAGAGACATCACGTTTGCCTGCATTGGTTTTCGCTATCACCTAAGCAATGGGCGTTACGATGTTGTTTTAGGCGATTCCTACGTGATCACCGGACAGAAGATGTGGATCACTGGCGGCGGCCCCGCCAAGTGGTTCTTCGTACTAGCCAGGACCGACCCCGACCCCAAGGCGCCCACCGGCAAGGCCTACACCGCCTTCCTCGTCGACGGCGACTCTCCCGGCATCGTTCGCGGCAAAAAGGTCAGTGTCGATTTGTTTGTAGTAGTGTGTATGGGTTCTATAAATACTTCATGAACAATAGCTTGGCTATTCAAATTTCGGATACAGTACATCATTTTTGGATGAGCACGATTTTGTTGAGTTGTAAGGGTGGGTGGCTTGCTGATGGGATTGGAATATTCATGTAAGTTTGATATTTTAGGAGATGAATATGGGTCAACGCTGCTCGGACACTCGCGGCGTCGGGTTCGAAGACGTTGTTGTTCCTAAAGAGGTACTGATTGACGTAATAAATACGACTTGTCAAGCTATCGGATATCAGCGAAGCGACGAAAGATAATTTTTCGGCCATATCTCTCTTCATGAAGGGTGCTCTCCCGGGCGTCATTTCACAATCCTGATACTAGTCGTTCTGGTTTCGCTTGATCCTCACTGTTTTCAAACATTTGGTTATTTAGACACATACCTGTAACGGGGGGGGGGAGTCCCAGGGGGGTCATCGCCACTGGCTCCCCCCCCCTCGAGAAAGCGCAGACTCCCCTGGCCTCGGACCTCGGTTACAGATATGTTTAGACATTCGAAGATTGGATTTAGGGAAGCTTTTGCAAAAAAATTTTCGTCTTGTTTTATTAATTAGTGGGCATTTATGTGCATTTATCGTTTCAGAATATACTGGGCAAAGTTGGCGAAGGTTTCAAGGTTGCGATGGGCGCATTCGACATGACTCGCCCGGCGGTAGGTTTTTTCTGTTTTCATTCATCCATTTACCGTAATATTGATGTGCAGGCGGCTGCTGGCGCATTGGGACTGAGTTGGCGCGCGTTGGACGAAGCTGCGAAGTACTCACTCGAGCGAAAGACTTTTGGCGTTCCAATTGCTCAGGTAAGTACGGAAGTCTTTGGAGCGCTTAAAATTACCGTATTTATTGTAATAGTACGATTGGGCGTACTACTTTTCTGCCCCTCTAGGCGTCGTACTATTAGAGATCATTGTTTTAGTACCATTTTCAGTACTATTCGAAGGGGTCGCACTATTTTTGATTCCTCTTGGGGGTCGTGCAATTAGAATGGGTTGCATTATTAGAAGAAATACGTTAATTGACCGCGTTTTCTTGAAGAGTGTCTTTGCTAATACAGCGTCAAGTTTTCTTTGCTACTACTGTTATGGTGGGGATAGTTGTTCGTTGAGTCAGTGGCTTTTTGAATTAGTAATTATCGTATTATACCTTTATCATTGTTTAATGATGGAACTATCTCGTTGTTACATTGCACTGATTTATCGCTTTTAAAATGCAAAATTTTAGGCAATTGTTTTTAACTTTTTTTCAAAGTAATCTTTCAAACTGTCTCTAATATGCAAAATAGTAAATCATACGACACCGCAAACTTTGTTGGTTTAAATTTGTCCACTGAGCATCAATTTCTTCGCTTTCAGCATCAGGCAGTGTCCTTCATGCTGGCCGACATGGCAATGAATTTGGAGCTATCGCGTCTGGTGACGTACAGGGCGGCGGCCGACGCGGACAAGGGCGTCCGCTCCTCGTACTACGCGTCCATCGCCAAGTGCTTCGCCGCCGACACCGCCAACCAGACCGCCGCCAACGCCGTGCAGGTGCCTGCTTTCTCTTTTTTTGGGTCGCTAGAGGCGGCTTCACACAAATATCCCATCTGTGCGTTCGTCCTTACATACCCCGTCCCCCACCCAATGGGATGTTGGCATACCTGTAGCGGGTGTCCGAGACCAAGTGGGTTTGAACCGGTTGCCGGTACGGTACCTTCGTGTCGAGATTTCGGCGCGAATTCAAAAAACGCCCAAAATGTTTTGGTTTCTCCCGCTGAGTCTGGCCCCAGCCAAGAGGGCCAAATCCCCTGGTTACAGGCATGGTTGTTGAACGTGTTCGTGTATTTGCTGCATACCGCACGCCCAGTTTTACGCATTGTGCGTATACGGTAATATTGTTGTGCGTCATGTCGCGATATAGAATGTCGTTCTGTCCGAATTAATTCAGCAGCTGTCCTAGTTTCTAACATCTTTCTCACTCATATATGTGCAGATCTTCGGCGGTAACGGTTTCAACTCTGAGTATCCAGTGGAGAAGTTGATGCGCGACGCCAAGATCTACCAGATTTACGAAGGAACTAGCCAGATCCAACGGATTGTCATCGCCCGTGAGTTACTCAGCAAGGTCGCGCAGACCGGAAGCGCCCTCTAGTGGTTGTCTACGTTTGCTATCAAAATTTGCTCATTCATTTGATTGGTTGTAATCATATACGATGTTATCGACATTCCTAATGTGCCGTATTGACCGTCGCAAGACGTGTTTTACATTGATTTTGTGCATATTGAATATGAAATGAACAATAAATATATATGTACAGAATATGAAAGTATGTGCGCATTAAGAACAGAAATGGCTTCGATAGCCGTGCGCATCCCGCTCAGGCAATAAATGCGCACATAATCATTTTATCAGTGCGAAAAGTAGTCAGACCGGTGCTACTACAGTAAATCTGAAACTACGGTACCTGATCAAAGTGGATATGGTAAGTTTTTTGCTGTGATTCGGCACGTGGTTAAAGTGAATACGTTCACTTTGGTAATTGGTATAATTGTACCCTAATACACTCTGCCTTCGAAGTCTTCATCACCAACTCTTCCCGAGATCTAGCGTTTCAGTCGAATTACTCTATGGTCGGCCTTCCCTGATCATCAGACACGATTCTGTCACTTTGGTCATTGATATATTTGGGCCCTAACACGCTCTCTATCATAAGAATTATGGGAGTATTGCGTTCTTGTCACAAAGTATTATATTTTTACGAACATCAATAAAGTAAATTTCTGTTCTTCATTTGTCACTAACAAATAGTAAACACATGGAGAATACAAATAATAGCTCTGAAACCGACAACATCGACGATTGCCGCTAATTTTCATAATTTCTGCACACTGCTATCTAAAAGCACATCTGTGATAAATACAACAGTGGCGGCGACAGCTTCTAAGAACTACAATGAGACACTGAACTACATGGGAGCAATGATAAACTACGCAGTTCATACAAAGCAGAGCGACTACTACATTTGTAATTCGATGTACACAGCACCGATAATTATCCAGTGAGCCGCATATGGCATTTTTCGCATTTCCAATGCAGACACATTTTCCCTTTCTCCCGGTTAAGATATCCTTAGAGTCATCAAAATACCCTCCCTTGATTCAGGAATGATCTTGCCAAATGCTTAATAATCCCGTCTCAACCCAGTCCAACAGACGGATGGTAACAAACCAACTTTTTAACTAGGATATTTCCTTGACTGACTGTGAGTTGTATTAGAATCAGACATTAATCGATTAGCAATTAGGGCGCAAAGTATGTACAAATCAATAACCCAGCAACAAGCAATCAATTTGGAAGCAAGACACAAAACGAACTACAAATGAACTGATAATGAACCGGGATAAGGTAGCATTGGTTGCATTCTACATTGCAAAAGAACGATGTGCAGCAGGTTTATCACAACAAATTCACAAATAGACGCTATAAAAATCATACATGTAATAGTGTCGAAAGTTGTGGGGGGTTCAGGAAAAAATTGGCGGAAATTCGAAATTTGCTGCCTGATTATGTAAATTTTTATTTGCGACCAATTCTAAAGGGGATTCAGGTTTTTCTCAGATTGCGGGCCCCACTTACATGTATGATAGAATTACCAGCACTAGCCTTCTTCGATCACCGATCGTCGTCAACGGATCGCAACTGGCGCTGCAGGAACTCGAACACCGAGTTGGTGATGCCCCACGCCAGTACCGATCGGGAGTAGTTGAGCTGAACGCCGCGGAACAGTTCTTTGGTGGAGCGATTGCGCTCGTTCCAAACGATCGCGAACGTCCGGCGCATGGAGACGAATTCGGTGCCCAGCGTGTTCATCATACGCGTCTTGACGACGTTCAGCGGGTAGAAGATGGTCGAGATAGTCGCGCCCAACAGTGCTCCGCAGAGGAAGTCGGCCAAGAAGCCGCGCATCGCCGGGGATGCAGCGAGAGAAGAAGAGGACGAAGGCGAAGGACGGTCAGTTGGCGACGAAGCAGTTGTTGAGGATAGTGAAGATGAAGCAGGAGATGAGCATGATGGAGCATTTATCGATGAAGAAAGAGCTTTCAATGAAGATGAAGACGCCGTTTTTTCTCCTGAAGATGAAGCAGCTTGTGTTCCTTCTGACGACGATGACGAAGCAGCACCCGTTTCTCTTCCACCAAGCTTATCACGCAGCGGCCCGCGCAGCGCGAAGAAGAGAATATTGCTGAGTCCGTTGCGCAGAACGATGGGCGTCCAGCCGCGGTAGAACTCGCGCAGACCGTACGGCCGCAGGACGGTCATGGCGTGCGCCGTGTTGCGCAACTGGTCGTGGTACGCCGTCGATTGCAGCAGCGTCTGCACGCGCTCCAGAGGACACAGCATCGCCTCGCTGCTGCCGGCTGAAAAAATATCGCATGAGGAATATTCAGTAGTATTTCCACGGTACGGTATAGTAAAGTACGGTAATTACTGTGCTACCTGTATTACTCAGCAAAAATACCGCACCAGAATCACGCACGATCAATACCGTTGCAACATTAATTGTCGACCTGTGGCTTTGCCAGCATGGCAATCTGCAAACTAGTCGAAATGCGGTAGTAGATGTGATGGTCGTAAAATAACAGCCAACAGCCAACCAGTTTGTACATGATATGTGAATGACAACGAAAACGCGAATGTAATAAAGTATCAGGCAACCCTTCCCCATGACATTTCAGATCAATGATTGCGGCTAATGGATACATATTGAGCTTACTCTTTGGATAAATCAAGGATAGGAAGCGCAATTCTACTGCACACAATGCTTCATTTCAAGTCTTTGTGATTTCTTTAGTACAAATAAA
>JAQGAX010001839.1:0-10101 GCA_034698105.1 Plectus exinocaudatus | reverse complement strand
CACGAAAATTGTAATTACAGGAGTTACGGCCCCATAAATACGAAAAATTCAGTATGAGACACCTCTAGTGTTCAACCTCATGAACCACATTTTGATCTACCACTGTAACTGTAACCACACCTGCAATCAGGGGGTCTAGGGGTCGGATCTTCCCTGACCTACTCTCCCCCCCCCCGAGAAGGTCCAGACCCCCTGGCCTAGGATACCCGTTACAGCAGGTATGACTATAACCAAATCTTTCTTTTATTTCAGGTCAAGTCAAGCTGTATTTTGGTTCAAACCTACCGGTTCAGTGTTTCAACATAAATGATTGTGCTAGCGTCGCTGGCTACACGAATTGCGTGCGTTCCGCAAGCCGGGGTTATAATGTGTGCTGCTCGACCAACTCCTGTGCATGAAGCACACTGAAGAGCCCAAGTAGAACTAAGCAGCCGTTGTTTGTCAAATCAATGTCTTTATGCGAATGCAATGCTTAGAGCAACGCTGAAATGTTGGGGCATGGAGTTTTTCAATTGATAAATAAAGATATCTTGGGTGAATGGAACAATTTAATTTCTTTCAGCTACTCCAAGTCTGATTATTAGAACTCTGATTATAACTCATAAAATGATTGCTACAGTGTTTGTCACCATAAATTTCGGAGATTCCAGGGAGTGAGGCCCATCAACTTTCGGTAAGTTTTGTTCTGATGGAGCTCAATCGGAGACACCCCCTCGTGTTCCATGAGTATGAAGCAGCAATTACAATGCATCAGCGGACTTGCAGACTAGCACACCAGTAAAAATGATCGTTTGCGATACCATAACTTTTGTCGCAGTATTTGACAGTAATTCTAACCGAAATATTCCCTTAATTTACGGTACCATAACAATAACGCGCGGGAAAACAATTGCTGATCTGCTGATTACCAACCGACGAGTAATATTCAAGTTGATGAGAACTTCAGATTGGTGGTCTGTTGATCTACAGGCATGCTGTCGCATTGTGTACCCAATGCTGATCTGATAGTGATCCGATTTGCTGATCTACTCATTCCACTGTGCGCTGTAAAGCAACCTAACCAAAACCCTTTCTCGTATCAACGTCCGATCAAGATGTATTATATGATGCGACCCGATCGCTTCAGTACTTTAATCGAGCTGATTGCGTTTAAATCCTTGGTCGGACTATTTTGTGCGTGCAGCGAGATACAATGTAAATGTTTGCTGTTAACTGTTACAATAATAATGTTTGCTACCATTTATTTTTTTTATTTTTTATTTGATTTACTCCTCCGCTACATACACGTACAATGTAAACTGAGCAAAAACGCAACAGGTAACCGCAACATGAGAAAGGAAATACAAGACAATGTGTCCATAAGGACCACCAATGAGCGCAAACATAGAAATATTTGGTAATTGATGTTTGAAATGCGAATGCGCTGCACAATGCTTCGCTCAGATGTTACTAGCAAGGGATTATTTTATTTTAGGAATAAAGATATTTTGTGGCAATAGAACAATATTTAGTTGTTGATTATGAGAACCGTGTACATTAGGTCCATCATCCATCTTTGGGGCGCGCCTGACTCAGGCACAATCACTGAGTGACATGATAAGAGGATAGCCCTGTCACCGGTATCTAAATATGGAGGAAATTAACTATATTTGCATAACTTAAAAGGGCACTTATTTGAAAATAGTGATGTCATACTCCCTCTGTCCCCCCGTCTTTTGGATTTTCCCCCCCAACAATTGTGAAAATTTTGACATTTGTGAAGAAAATTGTGAATTTTTCCCCCCCATCTTTTGAAATTTTCCCCCCCGTCTTTTGGATTTCCACCCCCAACCTTCGATTTCTGGCGCCGCGCCTGAGTGGATGGGCCTACCAGTGAATATCGATCAGTGTCAGTGCTGTAAAGAACCAACAGACAATCGTTTCTTTAGCAAAAACTAAGGTACTGACTTAGTGAGTGAAACGATAGGTTCATGATTGACCTAAATGCAACTTTAACATTAATAACGAAGGGCGCAGCTCTGACCGCAGTCGAATCTTACCATTCCGCGTCACACTGTAGAGATAGAATTGTCAACCCGACTTCCCAGGCGCCTAAGATTTCAGAGTTCCTCTTGAACCACACCGAAGAGAATTGTCCTCAAGTTCCATCGTAGCCCCTAGATGAGACCTACGGCACTGTCTGTGAAATAGCAGCGTTCTATGTCATTCCGAAATTGAATTCGGAAATTTAGCCGGAATAGAACCAGCTGTCAACGGCAGAGCACCATTCGCCATTGAGAAAACATGGCACAAATCCTCGATACAATCGCTCGTGTGTGCTTAACTCTAGTCACAGTACATCTGGTGGATGACTGATGAGCAGGGCGACTGATGGACTGACTTCCGCTCGATGCTTGTGACGTTACAAGCATACACGCATCACTGCTAACAAAGGCGGTTAATAAAGCCGTTGAAATGAGAAAAGAGCAATGATGTCTGTCGCTGATCATTGCTAGAAAGGCTAATCGAAATTTGACGGCGATCAGCGCACATCAATCCAAAGCTTTGCAAGGGATAACGTGAACAATGAGAGCGTCAGTGCTTGGCACTCTGTTGCTTTCAAGTAAGTACATCGTGTAAAAACTATGCTCTCAAATTGTGAAATCAAATATTAAAGAACCTGTTCATTGCTGAGCGCATTTTGATGTCCCAGGGGCATCGAAAACTAATCGCTGTGCAGTCAGTCTCAAATAATAGCACACCCCCTCTCCGCCAATTACCAAAATTCACTCAGATTAAGTGAAATTCTTTGCTATTTAAGTTTCACAGCCTTAAACAGGTATTTCGCATCATTCGATTAACAGTTTTCTCGAAAAATGTCGACTCTTCTTTAGCACTCTACCCGAATTGTATGAGGATCATAAAATAATAACACATTTGCTATATTTAGAATAAATAAGAACTCATTTGCTGAAATTAGAATAAATAAGAACTCATTTTCTAAAAAAATCTGGCGACTAAGGAAGGTGAGTAGCCCGATTATTTTGAAATAACATTGGCATTACATTGCACTGGACGCAATGAGAATGCGTCCAGTGCTATGTAATGCCTATCACTGTGAGTGCCAGGTCCCGTAAGTACTAACATAGTGTAGCTTTGTGTCTATGAAATCAACCAAAAGTGCCCAATGCCTACATAGTCAATGTTTGTGTCAACATACAGAGTGACTAGTAAGTTCTGTTACAACTCGTAATTTTTTCGTAACTTTATAACAACTGAACCAAATCTCACGAAATTTGAAATATACATAAAACAGGCGCAGACAGTCGACCTATTAAAAGCTCATTCGATATAATTGTTTTTTCCTGGATGATGAGCTTCAGAAACTTGGGGATCGAATCTATCGCTGAACGAATTATTTCCAGTCGAATTTTGTTTCGTTCTCGAATAAAAAGCGCTTTCAGCGAACTCAAACTGACTTAGCGTAGGCGTTCTCCTCTAAAATGCTTCAAATATAAAACTCTAAGGGGTTGAGGTCGGAACTCGACGGCGGTCACTCTTCCTTTGATACGAAATCGGGAATTTTTCGCTGAAGGCAGTCCTGACTTGTTTGAGCTAAGTGTGCGGCGCACCATTCTGCTGCAAGGTGCTAGGTTCATTATTGTACAGTTCTTCGCCGCAGTTTTTCAAAATTTGCTCATAAATCAGGTCAGAATACGTCGCATCATCGATTTTCACCCCTGAAGAGACGAAAATCAAACTGGTACGATTGTTCCTTTATATGCCGGCTTAAACCATGACCGAAGCTGGGTAACAGTCTCTGTCTACAAAGCGAAGTTTCTCAGGGATAGTCGAAGAGTTCTTTCTAGAATTTGATCGTTTTGGGGATCGATCAACTGCTTATTTGTAAGAAAATTTTCATCAGAATGAAGCACATTGCTTTTATTCAGATTTGCGAGCCGCCTTTTCAGAACCTAGCTTCTACCAAGTCTCATTTGACAAATACTTAAAATAGGATGCTGAGCATTGCTTCATTTGAAAGAGTTGAGCATCAAGTCGCTTGTGACCAAAAGCCTGAGCGATTCGGTGCTTAGATCCTATTATGCAGCCATTTTTTGCATTGATCGATGAGAATGACTACGAATTCGATCATTGATTCTTTCTTGAGCCGATTGGTTCCTACTGACTATTGACGATCGATTTTGATACGATCCTCGATAGAGTTTGTTTCGATGATTCTTTTGATAGTTTGATTGATGATCATTCGCATAACACCGATTGACTCCAACTGTTTGAAAATTAGACTCGCCGAGTGACGCGCCGAAAATAATTTTGCCTCGGCGGAACGATCACACTCCCTCATAACACTTATGATCATAATATAAGTGATCGAAAAATTGAGACCTATCTTATAAAGAGAATTCTCTCAGCTTTCCAACGAGACCTGATTTGCTATGATTGTTCACGTGGTTAATTTTACACAACCTTTTGAAAGTTGTAACTGAACAGAACAGAACAGAACTTACTGGTCACCCTGTATTGTGGCTTCGAATCAATGAAACCAACTGATATCCTTGGTGCTCTCCTTATCATTTGTGGGAAAGAAACAATCCGTCCATCATTGTACGGGAACATTTTAGTTTTCCTATTTGGAGTACCATCAGAAACGGCCAAGAAAACTACCACGGCGCCGCCAACGACAACACCACCAACTACCACGGCGCCGCCAACGACAACACCACCAACTACCACGGCGCCGCCAACGACAACACCACCACCAACTACCACGGCGCCGACAACACCAACACCACCACCAACTACCACGGCGCCACCAACAACAACACCACCAACTACCACAGCGCCGACAACACCAACGCCTCCGACGACTACTACAGATACGACTGCGACTACAACAACACCAACTACTACGACTACAACTGCACCCACAACTACGACAACAACACCCACGACTACAACTACAATTCCACCCACGACTACGACTACAACCACGAAGAAAGCCACTAGAACTGCAAAAACCACAGCTGTAACTACGTCGAAGCCAAAGACTGTCGCATGCACGGCGAATATGCGTTGCACAGGAACCGCTGTCTGTACAATGGTTGCATGCATTTGCCCGTCTGGCTACGTAAGCGCCGGGAATAACTTGTGCAGTTCCGGTAAGTATTTCTATATAAACAATGGAACGTCAAAAACTTAATTACTCTCGAGGTGCACCAGAGCGGCAAAGTTCAAAAGGTCTCAAAAGACCAGTCGCAAAGGCGAAGCACCCAAGCAGCTTTAATACCATTGCAGATTATGTCAAACACTGAATTAATTTGTCACGTCCGTAACCCAAACGCTGACCCAACCAAATACCGTATACAAAGATGGACAAGCTTCGGCGGCAATGGGGATACTTTCCCCAAGCGACCTTTTTTTGGCTTGCCGCTTCGCATCGAAAATTGTATATGTACTACGTCGGGAACACGTTTTCACTTTTTCCATCCCCCAACCATTTTTTTGTCTTGGGTATGAGACCCCTTGAGGAATACCCCCCATCCCGCCGTACCCGTGTCTGCCGTATCCAGCAAGCCAATTAAATACCCAACCACTAACCCAACCAAATTTCCAACCGCTAATCCAACCAAATACACACTTTAATAACAGACTGTTTTAGTAGCTACAGCACCGGTGTCTTGTTCTGTCAATCAAGTGCAGGTGAATGGACTGTGCTACAACCTGATTTCCTACGGATTGCAATGCCAGTACACTCAGCAATGTCTGGGTGGATCCTATTGCCTATCTGGATACTGTCAGTGCTATTCTGGTTATTCATTCAATGGCAATTTGTGCGCGCAGCAGCAATTAGCACCAGTCTACGGCTACTGCTCTATCTATCAAGTGCTGGTCAATGGACAATGCTTTAATCTCGCTTATGTTGGAATGCCGTGCCTATACACTCAGCAATGTCAGGGTGGATCCAACTGTCTGGTTGGAACCTGTCAATGCTCGCTTGGCTCTATTTTCAACGGCAATGCGTGCGGACTGCAGCAGACATCCATTCGTAAAAATATTACTCCTTTTGCTAATTTAAAATGTTATGCTAATTATTAGCTTGTTTATAATGTTCCTAAATCGCGAATTGTAAGCTGAAGAGGAACGGAATCGTCTGCTTTAGCACTGAATGATCATTGACCTACGCGCCAAACCATGTTCGAAGTCTGTGATTGGGCAAGCTAGGAGGTGCTGTGTAGGCGCTGCCTCCCCCCCCCCGATTTTGCAGACTTCAAATGGAACCAGTCCCACGGTTTTCGAGCTAGCCCCACAGTGTACCGGTCTTTGGATATTTTGAAGTTTAAAGATAAAGTACTGTGACTGAAAAACGGTAATTGTAGTACAAAAAGACCGCTTAAGTATTAATAATTCATTTTCAAAACAGATTTGCAAAATGTAAATTTCCGCTGTGGTATGCGAAACAATTAATACATCAGTAACTAATCATTGCTTCTGTTGATCATAAAAATCTATTACGGGATGTAACGAAATGATTTTTTTAGTGCTGAATCAGCCAACCTGCAACAATCCTTCGATGAAGATGGAAATGAATGGCGCAGCGGTGAAGAATTGTCTCGTGCAGTCCTGCTCTACGAGTTATCAATGCGAGTGGAATAGCTACCGGCTTCAATACATCTGCTGTGGTGGCGGTATCGCTAATTCGGCGACTATCATTAATTTGGCATCTACTGGTAATGTTATTACTACTTCTGCAAAGAAAAATTTATGACAGTGCAGTTAATACTCTCCCTAAACTTTTCATAACGGTACTGCTCATAAAGAATGAGTAAATTAAGAATTTTATTTATTATTTATTTACTTGATCGCTCACTCGTGTACCCTGTGATGACAATTGGACACAATTATTGCACAGGAAAGAACCATGACATAATAACGACATATTATCAACGCTTGAATATAGACGACGCCCTCGTGTGAAATCAAATTAACTAAATATTACTCCATCTCTATGATCAAAACTGCTCTATTTCAGGTCTGATCAAGATGTACGATTTCGATCCAACGCGACCGCTTCAGTGCTTCAACCCGAATGATTGCCTGAGTGTCTCTGGCTATACACATTGCGTGCGCTCAGCAGCAAGATACAATTATAATGTTTGCTGCTCGACCAACACGTGTCCATAGAGGACACTGAGGAGTTCGAGCATAAAATAAATAGCCGGCTTTTGATGTTAAACGACTGTCTAAATGCGAATACGATGCGCAGGACAGTGTTCAGATGTTGGCAAGGATTTATTTTCATTCAGAAATAAAGCAATTTTAGTCGCTACTCGATATCATACATAACTTCAATTGTCTTTCATAAATAAATAGTTGCTACAGTATTTGCCATTATAAACTGCAAACGTTCCAGCTCATACGACACATAAAATTTCAATGAATTCGATTTCTATTCAGCCAGTGCGAATCTGGTGAATGGCAGTAATATAGTAAAAGACTATCAAACTTCACACTGTCTAACAAGCATACACGTTGTGTAACTCAGGTTTCTTTCTCGGTGGAGTTTAATAAAGTAATATGGCTCTCAGTGACTACCTATTACCAACACATCGGAGTTTTGGATTAAAAGACCTCTATTCTTCTTGTTCCGGGTTTTCTCGAATGGCGTACTCTGGCGTATGGCGAACTTTTTTGTTTTCATAACCCTTCTTGAAAGTGGATCCTAAGTAAATGTGGTTGGTATCATTGGATAATGTCAATTCATTATGCACTTCAGGACGCAAATTCCAATTGACTCAATGGGTATTGATATTCATTTGGTACAGCATGTTTTAGGACGCAAACAATTGATATTGTCGATTGATATCGACCACATGTGTATGACCATTTGTTCACATGACCACATGATGGTTCAGCTCCTTATCCCTCAGTAACATCCATGCTATTGTCGATCAAAATCAGCGCTCAGTGTCATTCGTGAATCGAATTAAAGTGCAGACGGAATGGAAACAGCTGTCAACTGCAGACCAGCGCCCGCCACTGAAAAAACATGACACAAAAACTCGATATAATCGCTGTTTTTTGCTTTTGTGTCGTGTTAATGACTGGTAGATTAATGTACAGTCAACATCGCTTATAGCGGTAAATGGGGGACCGACAAATTTTGACCGGTATAAGCGATTACCGGTATATAAAAAATCGCTTATATCGGTAATTGGGGGAATGGCAGATTTTAACCGGTATAAGCGATCTTTTTATATATCGGTAATCACTTATAGCGGTCACTAACCGGTATGAAACATATCGTACTCTTTTGTTATTATTATAGTACTCTGATATAATCAACTGAGAACTGCTCTTGCCCAAGCTACAACAATTTATGTCATGTGCGGCAATCATAATCGCCTCGTTTACCGGTAACATGTCTCCAAATTCTTTTAACCGCTATAAACGATTTTTGCCCTGTACAAAACATAGGTCGAATATTCGGGACCGGCCATTCTTGACCGGTATAAGCGATTTACCGTTATAACCGATACCGCTATAAGCGATGTTGACTGTCCATCACATGACTCGGCGACCAATGTGATCGCCTCCATGTCGTGCTGTGACGTCTGACGCGTCATCAATGCACACAAAGGTGGTTAATAAAGCCATAGCAATGAGAAAAGAACACTGATGTCTGCCCCCTGACAAATTGTTATAAAAGCAAATCTAAATTTGACGACCATCAGCGTTCCTCACTCAGCTCCAAGCTGTGCAAAGGACAACGTGAATGATTAAAGCGTCAGTGCTCACCACTCTGTTGAGCACTGACGCTTTCACTGGACACTGGAGAGCGCAAGCAAAAAGAAACAACCGGCATTTGATAAAAATGAATGTCGTAAAATGCGACCTGCGACACGCAAGCAGCGATGAGATGTTGTTGGCAAGAAATTTTTGTAATTCAAAAGTAAAGATATTTTGTACACATTGAACTAACTTTCAGTCGCTATTCCACGTCATGTATGCAGAACTGCAATAATATTTGATAAAAAAGAGCAGGTAGCCACTCTGAATGTGAAATCATAGAATTCGTAGGTTTCGCTTTTACGAAACATTAAATTTTGGGTAAATTCTATTCAGTCTGTGCTAATATTCAATGAAAGGTTTCAATATTATTCATGTTTAGTATTTATAATCACGTAGGTTTGCAATGAGTCGGTCAACAGTTCGATCGGTGCAATGGAACGGGGTACAACATAAATTGCGTTGTTCGGTCAGACAAGTCGAATGGCACGATTGGACTGCCGGAACATTCCAAACGCAGCTTGAAACAGATGCAGTATTTCCCACGCGACTAACTCCTGACGCACAATAGCAAAACAAGCAAGAACCATGTGCTGGCAAATGTTTACTCTTTGAGCTAACTGGCGCATTGTCCCCGCGACAGCGACATTATTACAATACTTTAAGAACAGCAACGGATATTGTCATAATGCTGTCTTTCTTCTGCCGTTTCCTTGCTGTGGTCGCAATAGCTTCGGCATTAGATGGCGAATACCTTCGAGATCGTTTGGCAAAGGACCCTGGCTTCGCAAGGCGATTCGAGGAACACGTCAATCAATGGCCTATGAATGAGGCTGGCCAAGCCAGCGGAGTGACTGGATTCAACTGTCCTCATGGAGTGTCGGCGACGGTGCCAACCAGCGCTCATTCAGTGCGACCCGGAGATATCAAAGTTGTCGCCGCTTTCGGAGACTCAATTACGGTATGTTTTTACGGTATTACAGTATTATGGTATTAATTACAGCTTCGGTATATTGAACGTCCGATAGGGTAGAATTAGTTGCCTTCTTACACCGCTCGATGACACAGAACCTAATATTTCATCTCCCAAAAAAGACACGAATTACAGCACAGGCCAAAACTATCGGCTAACGGACGCGTCGATCGCGCCGATTCTCGTTTGATTAGAAATATCAAATATGTCATCTGCTTCTCTTTATTTCGCTTATGTGTCTAATGCAAAAATACAAAATATAATGCTTTTTTAGGCAGGTAACGGCGCTGGCGCAACGAATGTGCTTGAAATGCTGCTGGAGTATCGTGGAATGACATTCGCGA
>JAQGAX010001838.1:0-10102 GCA_034698105.1 Plectus exinocaudatus | reverse complement strand
TAAGAATTACTTTCAACTACAACGATCAGATGAATCAACTGCCACAATTGTCATATCAAAAAGGAGATTTAAAACGAGGTGAAGGAAAACGAAACATTTTTCCGATATCTCTTATTCGCGTGAATTATAAGCTTCTCTGTACCTTTCCCGTGTTTGCTGTCGGCCTTCAGTAATTACTGATAATTAATTCTTTTTGCATCGTAATTTTTGAAGACGTAGACTGTAACTTGGAATACAAGCTTCGAGCACAACTTAATCGAATGCTGCGTATGGCATAACATAGACCCCTACAATATCGTAAAGTCGATCAATGACTACAGAAGTTACTCAAACGCATGTTGCTAATAAAAAAAATTGATAGCATAATATGGCCTACAAACAACGTTACAGCATCACGCATCTGCTACTACCACTCCTTCGAATTGTCTGTTACAGATAAAACAATAGAAACCTATTCAAGAATATGCTTGCATCTGCTTATATTCTAATTTATTACTTCAGTATTTTGGTCGTTTCTTTCGGTAAGAAGAAAAATTTACATCTTGAGCAATTACAAGTGCACGGACCGTGAAAATTGCGGCTGACTGTTGGAATGTTAAAGGGACAACTGCGGCTCATGGAATGTCTGAACCTTCTCGGGGGGGGGGGGGTTAGGCCAGGGGGTCCAGGGGGTCGGACCCCTGGCTGGGGAGGGGGTGACCCCCATGGACCCCCTTGTTACAGGTATGCCCACTGTGACAGGCCAACTGGGGGAACCGGGAAGCCCTATGAAATTAAAAAACCGGGGGGGGGGCTGTTCCCGGTGATAGGCGTTGCCGACCGGAATTCGACATCGGATTCGGGGCGGTCGAGAGCTCATCGGGATAGGGTCGAACATTTCCTGCCCACCGTTTGCTCTTCCTGCCTACCGTCCATCCTGCCCACCGTTTGCTCTGGAATCACCGGTATGAGGGAATTATATTGGTTAGTGCGAAGTCTCAATATTATATCTCAAGAAGGTTTTAATTGTTCTTGCAACGCGCAATGATACGCCAACAAGCCTATTTGGAAATTGCAGAATCTTCTTCACTGCCCTCGATTTCGCCTCCCACGTCGACATCTCAGATCACTGATAATGGCGTCAATCAGCCTCGACAACGCGCGTGTAATCCAACCAATATTTGGCTTGATATTGTGCTTGCCATCGATTCTTCCAATGGTATGCTGAAAGGCCAATTTGAAGGGGTGAGCCAAAAACTGTTGTGGAACTGGTATAATTTGCTGAATCTCGGATGCCTCGATAATGATCAGAAAGAAGGACAAAAAAGTTACATTATTTATAGTAAAGTAATAAGTTGGGATATTTACCTTAAAAATTACAAGTAAAATTTATTTTTCATGTTTTCATCTCGGTTGGTAAAATCAGTGAATCTTTTGTTGATTTCAAATTCAGTATGATGAAACCATAAATTTTTTGATTTCACATATATTCAGATCAAAGGGTT
Organism: Plectus exinocaudatus; assembly: GCA_034698105.1. Taxonomy (NCBI): domain Eukaryota; kingdom Metazoa; phylum Nematoda; class Chromadorea; order Plectida; family Plectidae; genus Plectus; species Plectus exinocaudatus. Next base: position 8,618 of record JAQGAX010001838.1, on the reverse strand, counting down.
TTTTCAAGACGTCCTGCAAGTACTAACAGTTAGTCAAGAAAACGTTCTAGCATCAAGAATTGGATTAATATCTTTTAACAACGACAAGGTGGTCATCAATTCAGAGCTCACATCGCTCAACGGCACCGCCGAAGCAATATCGGCTCTCTGGAATATGCCATACTTAGGAGGCCTCGGTGGTAATCTTGGCGGGTATGCTTGCTTTAAAACTACTTTGCCCCCTGATTCGTGAAGTCGAGCGTCATGTTATGCTTGTCAGTATTACTGTTTGTCGAGATTTATTACTGGGATGCAGGCGTGTAGCTAATGGGGGGCGCTGGAACATTTCCCGGGATTTTGGATTTGCCCCTCACCGGTGTTTTCAAATTTTTTTTCAAATTTTTGAATACATACCCCTCAGCAACCCTCAGTGCCCCTGTTTCTAACTTTGCCTCTAGATCTAGTAACGCGGCTGCTGGGATAGCATACTTCAATTTAGAAGGGGTTCTTACTCGTAGTTTAAAAGTTAATTGAGAGATCATAATTTTAGATCACGTTTTATTTGTTTATTTTGCTTCTTGCACAGTGGGTGGGACGCAAAATTTGTTTCGTTTTTTGATGCTAAATATAATGGTCATTTGGCTACGCGCCATCATCATTGTCTGCATATTCGCCTTGTCCCAGTTGATAATCACAGTGATTTTCAGTGCGCTAAGTACCGCTCAAACGATGTTGACAAATAATATTCGGCGAAAAGTGCAAAAACTTGTAATTATTGTTTCAACCGTTGGCGATCAGTGCCTAAGCACGAAACGGTATGTTTTTCCCGTGAAAGATGATCAGAATCCTAAAAATATAATTCTTGTTCAGCTCTCAAAATTTCCTACGTTATAAATGGTGTGCGTCGCAATACAGCAGCAGGTACCTCGGCTTATGCATAATTTTGGATTAGTTAATTGAATAAACTCAGAACTCATGGAATCTCATAATCAATCGATGACAACCGTTATTCTGTCACAAGTGTAGTCGATTGCTTACTAATTGCACGTTTTTGTTTTTTCTGAGAACAGCCGCTGCTCGTTCTGTTCGCCACATAAATATTATTACCGTTTGCATAACTTGCACCGAATACTTTCGGCGAGTAAGTACGGGGTTTTCTGAGTAGTCCCCCATCCCAAATGGCTTCTTTTTCTTATTGTATAACGGTAACCTCTCCAGAGACAGACTATTGATACCGTATTTTAAGACATATTGGCACTGTGCCACTATTATTTCAACCTTCGTCCAGGGTGCCTTGGACACTTGCCAAAAGCTAAAAACATAAGGCGGACAGTCCCTGCCGCACGGCAAACTTCTCGTACAATCGTTTTGCAACGGTTCGTGATCTTATTTCTTTAGTGATGGGACGGTATCGTAACGAACTCATAGAGTGACGTTGGGTCAGTTGATAACTGCATCGTAGTGGTCCACTTAATTTGGGTTAAATAGACTATTTCATTAGCACGCAGAAAGTCGTAAGCAACATATTGAAAACTACGATGTTGAATACTAAGACTTCGACTTCGAAGGGGGGGGGGAGGTGCGCGAAAAAGGAACGGTTCCGGAGACCTCTTGTAACTATAGTTATTCCGTTCTGCTTCATATTGTTTGCCGTGCGGCAGGGACTGTCCGCCATGGAGCTGAAAAGGAAAATTTTAATATGCTAACTGTAAATCAAAAACACTTGAAGACATAAATGTTCGATACCGGGGTCCCGAATAGCCCGCACGCCAAATGGCTTCTTTTCCTTTTGTACAACAGTTCTCTTTCCAAAGACAGTTATATAGGACAAGCGGAAACAAAAGTGACCTTCGCTTGGCTTCAATTCTACTAATACCGTAGTTTAAGAAAGAGTGGCACACGCAACAATAGTGGCACACGCAACAATAGTGGCACACGCAGAAATAGTGGCACAGGGGGTCAGGCCAAAAACACCTTGGTCCCCCTTATGTTTTTAGCTTTTGGCAAGTGTCCAAGGCACCCTGGACGAAGGTTGAAATAATAGTGGCACAGTGCCAATATGTCTTAAAATACGGTATCAATAGTCTGTCTCTGGAGAGGTTACCGTTATACAATAAGAAAAAGAAGCCATTTGGGATGGGGGACTACTCAGAAAACCCCGTACTTACTCGCCGAAAGTATTCGGTGCAAGTTATGCAAACGGTAATAATATTTATGTGGCGAACAGAACGAGCAGCGGCTGTTCTCAGCATTTTATTACAACATGTATGATCGCTAAAGCATAAAAATTGGCTTTCTTTCACCCCACCTTGGCTACCTTTTATTTGAAAATGTCGATAATTTTTGTCCTCCGAAAAATACTTTACTCCCCTTTATCAGTGACACATCGGGGTGAATGTGCCTATTTCCTGCACAGTCACGCGCAATGGGGAACGGCAATCTTTTTACCCTCCCCAGCCCTCTAAATGGACGCTTTGAAAAACGAGGTGCATTTACCCATAGCGTCCAAATTCATCCTTAAGCGGCGCTATTACTCCCCCGCCCTCGATCCGTTGAGGCTGCGAAGGCACATTGCAGTTCTAATCTTTTTTGCCTCAGGATCTGGTCTGTAATTTAATGAAACACAACTCTTGCGCATATTGTGGTAACGTTTTCAGGTGACACCGATAACTACTGCTTTGACTCACAGCAAAGAAAGAATTGAGACTTATAAAATCATGTTTTTGCAATTGCACCAAAATTTCTGGGTGAAAACTTTTCGATGTCGAATGCCGAATATCGTTGGTATTTAAGTAAAATTCTGCACGTTGTTCCTAAGTCTCGTTTAAAAACACTTTCATTGCAATTATAATATGCTGAAGCTCGGTGTGTTCCACTCAAACGCTATGTGCCACCATATGACGACAGAAGTACGAATTTGTACCCCCAATCGCACGTCTGTCCTACTTGAATGAGAGCGAAACTATTTATGAGTTGACTTTATTTACCAGCCCAAAAGACGGGCTATTTCTGACCGAAGCATCATCAACTGTTGTGCATTGGGGATATGCGCGAGACTGACACAAATGAGAGCAATCACTTTGATAAAGTGCGACAGCAATTGAATAAGGAGGGGGATCGTCGTCGGTCTGCTCTGATTCTTCCTTTCTGTGACTGCGTCCCTCTCGTATCAGATACACAAAGCAGATACACATCAAGTGTTCCTCAATCACAAAACAGATCACAGCCAGAGTCAACCAGATTAGCCGAAACAGGCTGATCGATATATCGCCATTATCTGTCTTTTGTACAGCGAAGGAGAACATTATAAATGGCATGATAACGATGGCGGCGATCTGAAATTAACTGAATAATACCAATACACTTTGACGCACGAAAAAATAGACGAAATATATAGTATATTGCCTGTATATAGAGACCTTTAATGAGACCAAGTCTGCCCGAAGTTGCTAAGCTCGGATATCAAACATCAATACGAGTCCAAGTCCCATTTCGAGTCTTGATTCATATCAGCGGGCATTAACTCGACGGATTCGAAAACCGCTTTTCAAGAATTCCCATGCCCGCAGTCGGTAAATTTTCAATCGGTAATCCCAAAGTCGGCTTTAATTTTTTTTTAGAAAAGACGGATTCCGATTGTATGAGAGATCGCTTTGAGACCCTTGTATGCTCCTTGTGTGCTTCTATGCTACCGTAGACAGAAATTTAAACTATAGTATACTATTTCTTTGAACTGCTCTAGTTCTTAAAAGTTTATCAGCAGGGAAATATACATAAACAAAATATGGGGTTCAGTTAGTTTCTAGCAATGCGAACGCAAAGCTTTACTTGAAAAAACATTCTTAAGCTGTTTATTCCCACTATGTCGCGGGGTCAGCTTTTTTCGGGTTTTCGATCCTCCTAATGCGACACGTGCTCCTCGGTCGGCTGTCGCAGGCATGACACCGGGAACGACGCTGCTGGGGGTCGAACCCCCGACCTTGCGGCTGAGAGCCGAGGCTCACAGACCACTCGGTCACAGCGCCGTCGCGAACGCAAAACTTTTTTGTTTTAAATTCACGAACCTTTGCAAAAACATTTGGTATCAACAAAAGCGGAAGCTTGCTTGATATCGCAATGCAGGCCACAACTGTAAAGAGCGAGTTGAACACGAAGACGATGATTGCTGCCGTAGGGATTGTTGATGACAACAATGTATAACAGAAAATGCCATGAAGAAAGTTAATCATCGCAAGCGGTCTTGATAATCGCTGAAAAACGTATTATAGGTCGGTTATAGTTCTGGTGTAAAATAGTTTTGACCTGTCTATTGCGTTACGGCGGTAAAGTTGCGCGCAATTCAAAAGGCAGCACAAATTTTTTTGATATCTGAACTCTTAGGGGCTTCTTAGAGAGAGAAATTTTGTATCCCCGGCTTCCTTCAATAATAATATCAAACGTTACTTATGGGGCATGATCTGATAACAATGAATTTCATATTTAATTTGATATCTGTAAGCATACCGTCTGTCTGTCATATCTATCAGTTATATATCAGTTATCTATCAGTAAATAATATATGTCCTACTTCAGTTCCTTCTCAAATATGATTCCATGGAAATATTTCTCTCACAATCAAAGTACTGAGCTATTTTACCATTGCCGCAATATCCAAACCATCCGTACGATATTCTCCATTGCGCAAAGCCTGGGAAGATAATGCATGCAAATTCGCCATTTTTGTTATTCTCAAACTTGTTCATCATTCAAGGAGCAGAAAATATCTCGTGACATCGAATGGCTACTTGCCACCTATTTATCCCAAACTGATGCCATGCCTATAAACAGGGATGGTGCGTCATTTTGACGAAGAAGGGACAGAGGTTATTCTTTGAGATCAGGAAAAACCTGTTTCGCCACGCCGCGCTGCGCATGCGATTTTTGGTTCTTTATTTACCATCTTTGTGTTTACTGGAAAAACGCAATGCCAAAAATGGAGTCCAACTAACTGAAATCAAATTGAACGCTGTGCGGGCGGGTTTACTCTTTTTACTGTGATCATGAATTAGAGATCACCATCAGTGATGAAGAGTGAAGATGTGATGCAATGCAATTCGCAAGAATACGTGAAAGGAAACAACTTTCTTGCAACCAGAGCTCCTCCGCTCAGTGCCAATTGCATTTGAGGTGGGTACAAGAGTGTTAAAAATGTTAGCAGGACTGGATCATGGGGGTCAGGGGCCCCTGGGCCAGGAGCTTGAGGAGTGCCCCAACATAAAAAGGGTCCCCCTTGGTGGATCAATGGGCCCCAATCGCATCAGGGTTCCCCCTTTGCATTTTTCGGGGTAGGGGCACGGTCCGAATGACCCTCACTATAATCCGGCCCTGAATGTTAGCCATCTTGGATTTGCGAAATCGCTAAGCATGACGCCGCATTGATATTTCGTTGGTTATATTATTGATAGTGCGTTGGCTACGGCAACAATGACAACACCATTCTCTATTTCACAACTTTACGCCACAACATGCAATCAATAAGCAAATGAATAAAAGCCGCTTTCGCTCTTCAGCTTCACTACACTTTGTGATCTCAGGCTTTTCCACTGCCTGGTATCAATTTTTTTAGATCTCAATGATTCCTCATCCCGCTAGAACCGCGCCGTCTCTCTTTGAGCTAGCGGTGGGGTGAGGCTGAGAGACCGCCAGATGCTCACCATGGTGTTGCTTGATGCTAAAATGGCACACCTGAGTGACGCGATCGGCGACAAAACTGCCAATGGGCTATTGAATTTATTGCGGTAAGTAGAGTAGAAACCTTTTCAGATATTTCAACAGTGCGAGCATTTCACAAGTTGTGATTTCGTTCTGGCCCTCGCTGTCTTTGTGCTGTTGCTGACAACAGGAGTTCCTATGCACGATTCAACGTTCTAATCTCTTGTGTTGTATTTCTAGTGTTGCTCGAATTTTAGAGAGAATTTGCAGTTACTTGCTTGATCACAGTTTTCTTGCGCAAATTTTGCTGCTTTTAGAGCAATAGCTTTTCCCTGTAGCAAAAGGCAGTCATGTTTGTTTTCCTCTGATTTTGTTCGTTTGCACGTTTCGTTCATTGCTCATTAAATCTTTTGTCACACAGAAAGGTTTTCTCCGCAGACAAATTTCTAAAGTAGAACTTATTCTTGAGCAAACCGAGCATATTTAATTTGGAATGAACTTATAATTTCATGTTCTAGTGTGCTGATATCGAGGAACAAATAAGTTACGCTTTATTATTCGAACCGTTTAGCTACGAGTGCCAAATTATGTGTACTTCATTGATATGTAAATGATCTGCCCTGCGTGAACTCTCATATTGTGTGATGCAAGTTTTCACTCGGTAAAAAGACAAAAAAAGTTAGATAAATGGCCATGTCTGAGATAAGTGTTCAGCATACGCCAATCATTTGAACAGCAAAGGTCACGACCGACAGGCACCAGAGGCATGAGAAGTAATTATCACCCGCAGCAATAGGCAGACCACCCGGAATGCTCGGCTAGCTTAATCGATAACATACATTTTACAGTGGTAAAATTTATCAGAAACATACATTAATCAGAAATTCATTTTCTAGCTAGAATATTAATAAATACTCGACTGAACCAGAATCCTGACTGTTCGCAGGAGGAACTCCTGCCGCGAACCATATTCAGTGGTACAGTATCCGTGTATTGTGTGACATCATTGGTCTTATAGGACAAACTCGTATTGCAACAAGTATCCCACACTTTTCTCATTATTCTGCATGAATGCGAAAAAATGTCGATTACTGAACTGTGTGCCATTGACCATATGAAATCCGTCCAGTACCTCTGAAGGTGACATTCCGAACACTTCAGAAGATTGTCGAACAACTTTTCCACTCAAATCGTAAACAATTAGTAGTAATGTGCTAGGAGCTCTGTTTTGCTCTTCCACGAAATTAATACCGTCCTGCATTACCTCTGCGTCCGCAAAAAGAGCAATTACCCATAATGGTTGCTCACTGCGTTCAACAAAATGAAAAGCCGCGTTATTGGTATGACTTTCGGTCATCAATGAAGAAAAATTATCCAATGTGATGCATCCATTTCTAAGTATGGTTTTATTTTCATGCCTAAGTCCATAATTGCAAATAACATAAAAAATTTCAGCAGGACTTTGAATTTTTAGCAGCAAATCAAGGGAATGATCGCTTCGTCGCATTTGAGTTGCCGCGAAATACTGCCATTCGTGATTTTTTGTTGAACTGTAGACTTCGCTGTGAGACAAACTATATGTGTCGTTTGGGTGGAAAGTGAGAGAAAAGTACTGGTTGCCCATTAAAGTAAGATGAAGCAAGGTTGGTTGATCGAAATGATCACCGACGTACATGAAATCAATCATAATTACGGTCAATTCTGGTTGATGAATAGATTGACGACAGAACCTTCCATTTTGGTCCGGCCCGAAACAGCACAATTCAGAATGGTTGTAGCAGCAGTAAATGGGACTATTGTCGTGGAATGAAACTGTTGCGCAATGGAGCCATGAATGAGCATTAATTTCGAAACTATTTGAGCCTGAACCATTCCTGGTAAAAGTCTGTGCAGTGTCATTAGAATTGAAGAATGTGACCAGTGCTTGAGTACCGATGTAATCCACGGCAAAAGTGGTACGGGTGTAGTCAAACGTGGAGAAACTACCACTCTTGGACACCAGTCGAACGCCTATATTGTCATTGATTGTTCGTTTGGTCTTTAAAGAATTAGAAAACTCCACTATGACTGTAGTGCAGATGATCACGACCAACATTGTCAAAGCTAAACCTGTCACAATTTTTATATTCTGACGACAGATTTTTGGTTTTTTTTCGTTGTTTATGCTAAGCGAGGGTGGAGGTGACGACGGTACTGGAGGCACATAACTATCAGAAGCAGAAGTGGTCCTGATGCGGTTATTAAACTGCTCAGTCGCAGTTGAATCTGTATAACTGATGACGGACTCATCATCAATTATGCTATATATTGTATCTTCGTCAGACGTGAACGATAGTGCAGCAGTTAATCTGGTTGGAGTCTCCGGTTCGCTCATTTCCAATTCCAATGGTTCTTGTGAGCGAAAATTTCCATGAACCATACAATGGTCGGCCGGGTTTTGACAGGCAGCATAACGATCGGCAACTAGTTGCAGATAGTCTTCAACACAAATGGCAACTATGTTGACGCCAGTATTGTCTTTGAGGTAGAATACGCTTTGCAAATCGAGTAGACCTAATTGAATGGGCGCCAGAAGGGCCTGCCTTGCACTCTCAGGCAATGAAGCGACGAGTTCTTTCGCTCGATCAAATGATGCGGTCACTTCTGGTTCATTCTGTTTGAATAGTCTAGGATCGGGTTGCGTTGAATAGCTGACACTCAGAAAAGTAGTTGATGATGCGTCAGACAGAAGATGCCAGTATTCGTTGTAGAAAAGCTGATGGAATCTTTCCCAATCCGTGATTGCTTCCGTTTGTTTCAATTCACTCATATTTGTGTCACTGTCTTTAATGTCAGACATAGCCTAAATTTGAACCGAACAACAGTAACAAAACATTCGCAAGCTAGGCTATACGACAAACTACAAACTACACTTGTAAACATTGAAACATTCTGTATATTGCATGTTG
>JAQGAX010001837.1:0-10106 GCA_034698105.1 Plectus exinocaudatus | reverse complement strand
ATTAATGAACCCAGGCCCGGACTTCTCCTCTTTAAAAAATTGCTCATCAAGGATACCTTTTTCTGCGCCACCCTGTAGTTGGCGATAATGTGGTATTGGCGATAATTTTTTTTGCGTCTTAAAATTCTCGCTGAAATCCTGACATGAAGGTACCGTAACAGCTACACCCCTCGTCGACCGGTTCAGACCCCCTGGTCTAGGACACCCGTTGCCTGTCTAGGTCATTGTAGTGAAACAAAGCCTGCTACGTTCCTTTTATTCTGTCCGAGTGGTTAAACTCGCAATTTTTCGATAAGGAAGCGAACAACAATGCACCGTCATGTGCAAAGATAGGTCTCACTTTCCTTTCAAAAATTCAATATTAGAGCTTTTTAGAAGAGCTTTATATTATAGAGCTTTATAATAGAGCTTTCAATATTAGATATTTTTAGATTTATATATGAGCTAGAAAATATTTTAGAGCTTTTTAGCACAATGTTAGTCTGATTGCGGCAAAAATTAATAACATTTTCCTAAAAACTGGCGAAAAATTAGAAAGTTTGCCCCGTCAGATGCCAAGTCTCTTATATCCGGGTTATCTTGTGTGTTGTACTATAAAACTGAGCACGGGAAATCACAAAGTTTCTTTTATCCGGGTTGTACTGTGCAGTTATAATCTGTATTGATGACAGGACCGCCCCGGACCTAGTCAGGTCAATCATCTTTCACCCAGTAATAGAATACAACCAAGTTCGTCAAAAGTCATAATTCCAAAGTCACCATCAAAGTCGATAAAATTATTGCCAAATGAGGAACGAGAAATACTTAATGAAGTGACCAAACTTTTCCCTGCTATCGATTTGGAAACAGTTCTGATGTTAATCACAGATTCTAAGCAAAAGGACGTTGCTAGCATTCTCGATCGTAAGTTTTTGTTTCTGTGAAAGCCTTCGTAAATGGTTTCTTCAGCAAAGCTTTTTCTTTTTATGCATCATTTGCTTCGCTGCGTTTTGCTTATTTCATAAATTCAATTTCGAATTGTACAGTTTAGTGGCTGATATTTTCAGTACTAGAAGAGAAATATTTTATTAACGAACACAAAAGTGACAATGGAGCTCAACCGACGACTAATGAATTTGGCTTTTTGAAAGACGCCACCGTCAACCGTTCAACCGATAAATCTTTGCCTGTCAGTTTGTATTCGCATTCGATTGCTCATGCGTTTGCAAAACTTTCTACGCCTGTCAGTTTTTGTATGAACTGGACATCGCTGCTGGCTCCCACGGCAATATTATTTGATCAGAGTCTAAATCGTATTGTTTCCATAAATTTGGGCAGCCCTGAAAACGCTGAATATTTCACATTAACGCCATTTCGGACGATTAAATCAGTCGAAAGGTGGTCACAATGCCATGTTATCGATCACGATCCATCCCGATCATTTTTTCTGGCAATTTTTGAAGAAATGGAAACAAAAACCTCTTTTTATGCTCTTATGAGTTTAAAAAAGCGAACTATTCGCTACGTTTAATTGATGAGCACTGTCTCGGCGTAAAGCGCGAGCTTCCGTACTTCTTCAAGATGGAAGACCCAAAAAACGACTCCTTGTACTGCGTGATGTTTGGTCGTCATGACAGATCTGAAATGAAGACGTTTTTTCATGTTATTAAAATAATAGTCGATAAATTCGGAAAAATACAGTCGAAAATTTTGGCACACTGCAGAAGAGTTGAAGACGATTGGCATCATCCATTCATTTTTGACGGCAACATTGGTTTCCTTCCTTTGGATGGATTGAAGAATAAAATGCTGGTGTCTGCGATCAAGTCCACCAACGACGCTGCAACAGAAGAAGTGCTTAAAATATCAGCATCAAACAACAATTATCCGCGACGGTCAGGAGAATTTTCAGCACCTTGTTGTCGAGGTGACTTAGTTTTCTATTACGTTTTCTATTCCAGTTTTGAGAATAGAAATGGTCAAAGGAATTTTGGAGAAATTTGGGCATTGAACTTTAAACAGAGGAGATGGATTCTTTGTTCTGAAATATCAAAAGAAGAGGTGGTAGTCGAGCAGCCTTTCATATCAGTATCAGATAAAGGGTTTATAGCGCTGCAAGGATTTTGTTCAGAAAATGTAGATATATTGAACAAGCAAAAAGCGCATGTCTTTTTACACGACGTTACTAATCATATCAGAAGGGTTGTTAGGAACGAAGAAATGGTGAGAAAAACAATTTAAAATATCTGATGATCAACGATAAAATTAATGAAATTTTTTTATGTTCCCCTCCAAAATGTGAATGCTGTCTAGAAAATTCAAATGCCCTTCGCTAAAGCCGGGTTTATATGCGGTGCGGTGCGGTGCGGTTGTATGTTTTGAGTGGCAGACGGAAAAATCAATATTACACTGTTTCAGTGGACCGCACCGCACCGCATCACGAAGTATAAACCCGGCTTAACGTATTTATTCTAACAGTTTGGTCGGTTGCACTCTTTTTCAATCGACCGTTAAAAGGTGGTACTATTTTTCGATTACTGCTGTAATAACGTTTATTATTTTTGAATTCTTTTCGGATCACTGACAATTTATATTGTTATTCGACCAAGACGCGCGCGCGACGCCGTTCAGTCAGAATGATTATTGTTGGCTTGCCATTTTGATAGCGAGAAATCAATAGTTTATATAGTACGACCTATTCGTATTATTAGACAGGATCGCATTATTTTCCATTCTCTTTCCAGGAGGTCATATTCTTTGAAGGTTTCATATTATTAAAGAGGGTGGTACAATTAAAATAAACACGACATATACTGTATCTTTATGAAACTTGTGGGCATGTAAAAGTGATTTTTCAGATAGAAGGAGCTAGTAGCAATACAACTACGCCATTGTCTTTTATGAAACAGGCAAAATTTTGGTTAGAAAATTCCTACTCCAATTGGAGAGACGTGCTGGTGGCGTCACCTGATCGAGGTTTGGAAACGATTTGCGTTCCAGATGCACTCGATGTATTGCCGAACAGATGGATGCAATCTCACTCTGAACTTCCAAAGAATTCTAAACAGGCTAAACAAGCCTTTAACCGAGACATGGTAGGACAGCGCGCAGAAGATAAATTTTTCAAAGCGTTTCGGAAACTCAAACTCGGCGGCATTCTGATTTCTGGTTTTGATACGCAAAACTTTATCAACAAAATGAATCAAGAAAAAGTGCCGAAGTTTCCCGATAACAAAACATATAGGGACACGGAAGGCGATTTTGAATGTGATGCTATTTTTATTCATCACCTGCTCGGTGTCTTTATTATCGAGATAAAAGGAACTGATCATCAGAGCAAATTTACAAAGCGATTCAAGAAAGCTGCAAATCAGCTGGATAGAAGCATTCCTGGAATTCAAGAAATTTACTGGAAATTAACCGGAAAAAATTGTCCATTGAGCATTTGTGGTGTCATTTGCTTTCCAGATTGCGTTTCTACCGTTGCACATAACATCTACAAAGTTCTGGGAAAATCGGAAATTGAAGGTGGAAATTTCAGACACATTTGGTTACCACAGCGCGATGAAGAATCATGTGGACCCATTTCTGACGATGATTTTTCATTCATTGCAGCGATAATTGGATATCGCTCGGCGAATTTCTTTTCCAATGCCTACAAATGCACTGGAAATTTATCGAATTATCAAACAGCAAGAATTTAAAAGAAGCAACTCGCAGGAAACAACTTTGTTACCAATCGGCAAGTTGCCGTCAATGAAAGTGGAATCAATACTTTTGAATAAGGGCCAGTTAGAGGCAGTAGAATGCACTGAACAGCACGTTATCATCACCGGCCCACCCGGTACAGGGAAAACTACTGTACTATTGCTCAGAGCACTAGCCGCCGCGAAACTGGACAAGCCAGGTTGCGTCATTGTAGTACCGACGTTGGGTAGGGGACAGCAACAGCTGGTTGCGCTGTTTAAAAAACTGATCGAGGAAAACTGGAATATTTCGCTTAAAAGAAAGATCTACGTAAAGGATGCAACTGTTGACGGATTTCCACGCGATCTGGATAACCTTGACGACGACATTTTTTGCGATGAAGCTCCAGTTGACTTTAATATAGCATTGCAGGAGCTCTGGTTCGGATTGAATCGAAAAGATATCATTGGCACGACAACAATTGTTCTTACCGGATTGCACCGGCCAGCTGATGCTGCCAATCAAATTTCACAAGCTCTGAACAATTTTCAAGGCTTCCACCCTGTTCCGCTTCGGGCAATTATTCGAGGAACACTTTCAATAATCGAAGCATGGCAGCGCTTTTTGCCAGATCAGTTTGTTGTCAGTGGTGATGATCAAATAATTGGTCCTGGACACAATGTGACAGGCTGCCCGGTTGAACGAATATTTGTCAATGGTTTATCACATTTGCTGAATACTATTGAATGGAAAGTGATGAATTTACTGAGTGGTACAAACAACGAAACCATTTCATTTGCACCATTTCATATAGCAATTCTTGTCGGTATTGAAAGTGACAACGACGCAATTAACAAAATTGCAATTTCTGATATCAAAGACCACCTAGAACAAATGCAAGTCTCGTGTGGTAACTTTGACGAACAAATCGACAACTCTGAACTGATTGCCATTGGAAACCCGAGAAACGCAATTTCTTTCGATTGGCCAGTTGTTATTTATATTCGAGGATACGACGATTCAAGTGACCTTATTGCTTTGTCTCGCTGCATTTCGAAGTTGATCATAATTAAGCCCGACGTTGTGATTCATAACGCTTATCGGAACTGGTGATTGCTTAGCAACGCTGATAGTTTATTTTGAATAAATCTTATTGTGAATTATAATGGTCATTGGTTTCATGGGTAGATTTAACCGCCCAAGCCCAAAACCGTCCCCATGTCTGCGACAGACTCTAGAATGCAGAGGTGTAACCTGGGCTACAAAATGCTTTTTCAGATATTACCAGGCAGGGAGGCTCGAACAGGCTACCTTCTGATATAAAAAAGGCAAAACCACAGGTCGGCGGAATCCTATTCGCCTGAAACGACATTTTCAGGCTTAGATCGGCCTGTGTTATTGCCAATATAATGTACAATACTGTTTATTTTGGTTTCATTAGCCAAGCAAAAGTTGAGAAAACATGCATAATGTTTCAAAGACGTCATGTAGACAAAAATCATCTTCTTTTATACATTATTTCACAAATGTAACACAAAGCTTACATTTTTTCAAATCATGATATATTTTGCATTCAGATGAAAAATAATGAATCGGAATCGGGTATAAGTTTGGGGAGTGCCTTTTCCGTACTAAAAAAATACTTCACCCTTATTGCCAAAATTGGTCTTTGTCGTTTGTTCCCAAGTCATAGCGGTTTGCGCTATTGGTAGGGAGTCCGATTCGTCCGACGTTGTTTGACGGAACAGAACACAGAACACAAGAACTATTGTCACCAGTACCACCAATACCGCGCAGCACGTTCTCGAATAGTTCCTCACAGCAAGTGGAAGAGTGAACGCTTGTCTCTGATATCCATAAGGATCCGCTGTCAGCAGATCACAATCATCGACTGTAGAAAAGGGACTAAAACGTTGTATTTGTTCAGCGATTTCCAAAGCTATTGGCCGCATCAACGAAATGGCAGTTGAGTTCATTCCAAATACTGCGCATCGTGCATATAGCAAGCACATCTGTGAGTGGTACTCTGCGTGCTCTGCATTACGCTTATGTGTATGCAAATCGTGACAATGAGCCACATTTGGAATGGACTCAATAACCACTGTCGATGACGCAGCCTTTAATAAGGGAATGCTAACAATTCAAACATGTAACTTGTTCATTTTAATTATTATGCAAAGAAGCAATTAATTAGTTGTGAAGGAATTGCTTAACATTGAGCATTAAACAAAAAGTAAGCATAAATTCCTCACTCTTGAGTTTCTGGCACTGTGTGTGAAAAATCCTTTGAGTGAATGCCATTTTTCGTTGCATCCAATCCAAGATGCTTGCCAGAATTCGAGCTTTTGAACAGATTAAATGGTTTCATCATTCAGAATAGCAGAGAAAAAACGTCACTTCCTGCAATTATTAGTGCGCTTAACAAAATTTCTCAATGCATCTGTCGCATTCCCATACCTGGTACCTATTTTTTTGCAAAAAACACATAAGCAGTAACACAAAAGCATGCCGGGATTAATATACAAATTCAATATCCCTGAAACGACGCAATTTGCTCTTCCAGCGATATATATAAGGGATTGATCAGTTGTGATCGCGAAATCAATAGTTTTCTAGTTTAAATACTATTTGGAGCTGTGCAAAACTCAGAACCGTATCTTCACGTCTGAATCGCAATAACATAGTTTATTTTTCAATTTGATATCGCGTTATATTTGCACTATCTAAATATTCCCTTTTAGCAGTCATTATAAATCGAGATTATCTAATTAGTCATACCTGTGATGACTTCTCTAATGGTATTATAAACCAGTCTGACGCTAATTTTTGTGATTGGAAAGGAGATAATTTAAGAACTAAGCAAGGAATTCAAAGCGAACTCAATAAGAATGGCGCTGCCGCATCTCACTGTCCACTTGTTTCTTACTAACCATATAAGAAGGTTATTCCAAGTATCAAAACGCGATTGCTCAGCGAAATTTTAGTGTACTAGCTTGAATTGCGTTGGGCTGCGCTATTTTTACATTCCACTCTTGTGACGCTGCGTTTGATTCGACGCGCTATAGATAAGCGTGCTGTTTATTGCGTTATGAGCAGGAAATTGACTTTTCTTTGCGTTCTTGGAAGTTGGCGGTTAGGAGGTGATGTAATTTCTGGATGATTCTTATTATGTGGAAGACGGCGCATGCTGAAAGGTATGCAAAGCAGTCTACTGATAATGCCACTAAGCATTCAAATATCCAAAATAAAAATTATTTTGCGGGTGGTATAAAAGTACCCATGATATTCATGTGCTTACCCTCAAGGCTAGAGCCAGCATGTGAACATTATTGATAATTCTTGCACTAGAGACATTGCAAACGTAAACTCAAAAATCATTATTTTCAATACTTTTGAGCTTGTCTACCGCGCTCAATGCTATTGTCTGTCATTCATTCAATTTAGTTCCAAGACGAACCTGTTTATTTGTAAACCGGCTTACGGGCCGGCTTGAAAATATTTCATCCGTGAACAGTACTTAGAATTATGCGTCTACGCGTGAGATCTGTAAGAAAACTAGTTTCGTCATGTAATTCGTCGCAAGAAAACATCGCTTTCCTAGTAAAACGCGACGTCACGTTAGCAAGAACTGATACAAACGTTGTTTGTGCAATAGAGAAATAAGAGATTATCAATGGAAAGTGAGTCATCATACTTATATGCGGCCGACCAAGCGCGAGAAGAACATTGATAGAAAACTGTTTAGTGTTTACCTGTCCTCTGCCGAGCCACACTCTTAAACCAATTTCTCTCTCTTCTTTGTTCGATTCCACTCAATTTGAACAAAATTTGAAATTTGAACTCACGCTCTTCCACGCTTTTGAACTTCGTTGCTGCTCTTCCATCCACCAGTGAACCTATTCATCTTCAAACGTGTGTGGCTGTGCAAACCAAATATGCTTGCATCAAAGAAATTGTCTCTGCCTGTTCTTGAGATCGACAAGGTGCATCTGGACCAAAGTTATGTTGGATTCGATGAAAATGATTCGAAGCATCGTTGTCTTTGCGGTGCTTTAGACGTCAAGGTGAGACTGGCGGTTACTACATAGTACTTGAAAACTAAAAATGGCTGTGGGCAGGCATGTGCACGGGGGTATGGGGTAAATACCCCCAAGGGGTCTCATACCTCCGGGTACTTTGGAGTTGGGGGTATGACAAAAATTGCAATATAGGTGGCAGGCTGCGGGGTATATACCCCCCTACGGCCAAACCCGTGCACATGTCTGGCTGTGGGATCAAGACGCTCTGAAACCCAAGAGAATCAAGATATCCCTCAGCGGAAAATTTTGTATTCTGTTCCTGTTCCAAGAGTAAAAATGAACGCATTTAACTCCGCAGGCTAAACCGTATTGGTTTCTGAGCGCCGTTGGCAATGAGCTTTTGGAACGTTGCACAAGGCAAGAAATGAGCTATCAATCGCTCCCTCGGTGCCCCCAATTATGCAGAAATATAGCCCGTAAAAAGTTCTGTGGGGTAACACTGGGTGATTCTGAATTTGCTCAGGAAACGAAGAAGCAAAAATGGAAAAATCGTCGTTGGCTGTTTATCAAATTCCCGTGTGTGTCAGTATTTAGTTGAGCGGCCGTACCGTGCGCTCGGTTGGACTTTTGGAATGGATTTCTGATCAGTTGGATTAGTTTTGATTAGGACATAAACATCAACTATTTTCAGGATGGCGTAAGAGTATGGATATCGATTGCCCTACTTAATATAATTGGCATTGCGCTGCTTGATATGCTGCTGCAGCCTCATATTCCGGTTTCACTGGTAGATGGATTATGGAAAATGATCGAAGACAACTTTACCATCATTTGTATTTATTCTGGGTTTTATTTGGCCTCAATTATTTGCGCAGTGGAAGCAATGAGGGACGACCGTCAGCGTACACATAAATTGTTGTGGCCGTTTTTGATTAACGCTGTGAGTTACTTTCTTATTTGAATGTTGATGAAGGGTAGCATTTGTGCTGCCTTCCTTTCTTTGCTAAAAGTCAATATTGCTCAGATTTGGGCAGTGGGAGGCTGAGATGGGCATGGGGGTGTATGGGGGAGTACCCCCAAGGGGTCTAATCCGCGGCGGAAATTTTTTTGGCGCGGATTTGCACTTTCGCCACGTAGTGGCTGAAACTTGTGCGAGATTTACACCGGATAGAATGGGAGTTTTTGCCTGCTGAGCGCGGATATACACCCCCAGAGGGTAAAAATTTTGTAACTATACACCCCAGACTCAAACCCGTGCCCATGTCTGGTGGGAGGGGGTCACGGGGAGTCGCCGACCCCCCCCCCCCCAGACTTTGAGACGTGCCCAGGTCTGATATTGCTACTTTTCTCAAAATCATGAGTACAAAGGCGTTGAGTGTTGCAGTAAGACTGATTAAAGTTAGTGCGTTTTCAGGCAGTCGTCTTTGGTTGTTTTCTTTTCGGCGTGATTGTGAACGCGATTGGGCTGGCTGTGCTGGCAAGAGAGATGTATAAGCACCACATTGCAGCCGATGGTAAGTAAAGTGGGACATTTTGAATATTTCGATCTTCATTAAACATTCACTGCATAACAAAATTTTTTGGGAGAAAAGCGAAGCTTTCACTTCTGATAAACAATATTTTATGAAATGGTTATATAATTTTTCTATGTATTCTAAACCATTACGACATTAATGAACAATGGTAACCATTTAAAAGTTGCAATCCATTTCAGAACGGCAACATGACGCGCAAATACTAAAGATATTGACATTCATTGCATCAGAATTTCTTCTAAGTGTCGCTGCCGCCATTTCATTTTGGCAAATGAAAACAGTCTATTGCTGCCAGCGCTATTTGGCAGAGAGGAGATCAGCGGAAGCAGCTCAAATGGACTATGTATAGCATTGCCGCACTCCTCCGCGAAAGGAAATAACTTTCCTACAACGAGTATTCTTCCGCGCCGTTTTTAAGGACTGTGCGGAGAAATCCTCTCTACTAAGAAGTTATTTCCTTTCGCGTATAAATGTGACAGTGCTACTTGCGTATGTGTCTCCGTTCAGCATATGGCTTTGGCAAAGCAAATGTGATCGCCGTCTAACTAAAGTAGTCTGATCGGGTGCATTGAAAGAAGCTTACATTGTAAATATGTTCATAATCTTTGTGTGATAAACAGTCATCATTCCATCGTCGGAAAACCAAAATGATCATAAGATTGATCACAATTATGATATGCATTTAATACAATGTACCGATTGATTGATTAATTATACTGTACTCGATTTCTACGCTCAAATACTGTACGAAACGAAACAACAATTTGATTCGACATTGGACCTTTGACGGAAATTCAAATAGGGGTATAGACGCACCGATCAATGTTTTGGAATTAAAGGGCACGTACCATACCTGTAACCGGGGGGGGGGTCCAGGGGGGTGGGG
>JAQGAX010001836.1:0-10106 GCA_034698105.1 Plectus exinocaudatus | reverse complement strand
GAACTGACCATCTGGATCAACCCGGGGCAGGTGTTCTACCGCGTGGGCGAGCATGGGACGACGCAGACGGTGTACGATGCCTCGCAGCTGCACAACGGCGTCAAAGTGAGCGCCCCCAACGGACCCGCCGGCGACACCACCGCCAACACCCTCAAACTCAACCTTCACACGCCCGACAGCAGCAACTGGGTCGTCAGCAACGTAAGTCGCTGCTTACATCTGCTGAATAATACAATGAATTGCTAATCTGAATTGGCTTACGTTGGCCTAAGCTAAGCTGATTGTGTTGGTATTGTGTATTGTCGCTGATTCGAAATTCGTGAGAAATTCGAAGACATGATTATTGCTGTTCCTCCAGCTACTTTGAGTCCTGTTCACAATGCTCATTAATGCCGCTATTATTTAAGAGACTCCGTAATGACGAGGGTAGCTACAGTATCCTTCAGTCTGTAACTATACAGAAGGGTAGATACAGTATATTTTCATCTCTAACTCTCTTTCCCTGTTTCAGGAGCCAGGCGGCACAGTTGCGCCAGTGTTCGAGCTTTCATCGCCGCATGACATCAAATTCACAGTGGGCACTTTCGCGGTGACCCGCTTCGGCACCAGCAAGCAGAAGACCAACCTGTCCGCGCTCAAGAACATCCAGCGCAAGGCCGCCCTCAAGGCCGTCGTCCCCAGCCTCGCCAACAATTGTACGTTTTAATTGCTAACTTTAGAACTCTCGCGGTCTGCGGGATTGTCACAAACAGCGGCAGCTTTCTTCCACTTTGGCAGTTCAATTGTCTCGAAATTACCGATGTCTCGGTTTCACTTGCCAATATCCATCGTTTAAATTAACTTCTGCATTATCGTATCAAAAACTTCCTGACTGCAACTGTTGATTATAATATAAGATACCGAAATTCTTTTATAATTTCTTTTGTAATTTGTTCATTGTCTTGAAATTTCGGGTAATTTCGGTCAACTCTGGCTCTGCCATATTATCCATTGCATTTCGCTAATAAAATTATTAGTTTTCCAGGCGATCTGATCGACAGCGGAGTATCGCCTTCGCCCTCCCAGACGCAGCTTCATCAGCAAGTGCTCCAGGGCCGATTCCCTAGAATGTCGTTTCGAGGACCCATGTTCTGAGATTGACTTTGTTTCCGCTCAATTTAGTCCGCGACTCGCTTCGATGTTTGTGCCACCCATTTGTGTGCATTTTGTTTTTCTGGTCAACGAAATACCGTAATCTTGTGCCAATTGGCTGCGCTTCGGATGAAATTTTCGAGGCTGTGATTCCACGAATCTTGTGATCTGAATTGTTCGATTGTTCTTTCAATTTTACCCTGAGACTTCGTAATGTGTTTGTGTGCATTTTTGCTTCCTCTAGCCATGTTTGCCTTTTTTTCTTGCTTTTGACTTCACGAAGTTTTTGAGATTGAATGCAATGGGAATATTTATGCAAATTTTTCTTCGAGCCATTCCCTGAAGCGTCACCTGTTGTTTTATTAGCCTTTATGAAATACGCTGTTTGAACATGTTGTTCTTTCACTGCGTTGTTCATTTTTCTTTTTGTAAGGCAACTGAATTTGAGTTGTTCAAGTAATGAATACATATTCTTAGCCACTAAGCTTTTGCATAGTGACAAATTTATGCGTCTGTCTACCAAGATGCGTTCAGTGCTTTTCGAAAAAGCAACCAACTTTCGATTACGGTAGCCGCGCACAACTGCTAGCCAAAAGCAAAAATGGCCTGCCCTGATTAGATCACGCACAACACTTTGTAGTTTGTGATTGGTGATTGCCCTCTGCAAAAGCACTTCTGTTGTTATAAACTGGCAACTTGTGTCCTAGTTCCGATTTTCGATCGATTAACCACATTGTAGCACTACTTTTTCGGTAATTGTTTCATTGAACATCCATAGTGAGCGGTCGGTCGAGTCGCTCCTATCCATTTGTCATGCTGCTCGAGTTCGTGCGTCTCCTCGTCCCGCTCGCCTTCTTCTGCGTCGTCCACTTCGACCGCGCCAGCGGCAGCCTCATCTGCATCAATAAAACCGTCGGCAGTATGGGTCCGAACGATATCGAGACTTGTAAGACGGAGGATACGTCCTGCTGGGGCTCGCTGGCGAGGAACTCGTCGGCGTCAGCGCTGCAGTCGGACGATTCGTCGCTGATTATGTAGGAAGGCGGCTGTGGCTGCAAGACGGCGATCATGGGGAACGTGACGGTCGGTTGTGAGAAGCTTAGTATACCGTATTCCGAAGGTCCGGATACCGTACTCTCCAAAGTACCGTATTCCGAGGTGGTCTACTGCTGCTGCGAGGGCGACCAGTGTAATACAGAGGCTAATCTGAAGGAGATGAACTCGAAGAGCAACGAGGAAGCGACGACGTCATGTCCGGCGAACGTTCCACTGGGGACGGACACGGCACAGACGTCAGCGCTCTCCCAGATCGCCTCGGCCATCGTCGCTCTGGCTCTTCTCTTCAACGTCTGCTTCATCAACGTCGGCTTCGGAATTGACTAGAACTACATTCTATCGACGCCCACTTCTGTCAATTGCTGCATCGTGACACTTACTGATCTATAATTTCTCAGGTTTGTCGCTGTGTGTTGACCGATCACTAGCTCGAGACACTGAAGCTGTACCCTAGCGCTAACTCTTGATCCTACGTATTGGTAAACGAAAATTGAGGCAAGACACCGGTCTCCTAGGATACGACCTCCTATCGACTGATCGAAAGACTGCAGAGAGACAGTCTGATCCTAATACCAACTTAAACAACATCCGTCGAGAATGGATAGACATGCACCCGGTATAAAAGTTCAAAATATCAATCGATATTATCAATACAATCAATCGAATTGTTTTGAACTACAGTATACCAATAATATCAATTGATGTATGCAGTGGGAATATTTGTGCAGTACCCTGCAGTAGTACCCTGCATCGTCATGTGTTGTTTTATTAGAGTTTATGAAATACGCTGTTTGAATATGTTTTGTTGAGCGTCGTAGTTAACTTTTTTTGTTGTAAAGCAACTGCAAGTCACGAATGTATATATCGTATCCACTCAGCTTCTTCAGGGTTGTAAATTTATACACGTCTACCAATATGCGTTTAGAACTTATTTGGAAAAGAGGTGTGCAAAACAGCTGCTTTCGTCATAATCTAAACAGACTGTGTCCAAGTTCCGGTTATCGACCGATTAATGATTAATTTGAACCCTGCTTTGTCGGTTATTGTTTCATTAAACATCGGTAGTGAGCGGTCGGCTGAGCTCTCTCCTCTCCAATCCGGTCATCATGCTGCTCATGCTCGTGCGCCTCCTCGCCACGCTCACCCTTCTCTGCGCCGTCCTCCGCTTCGACCGCGCCAACGGCAATCTCACCTGCCTCAACAAAACAGTTGGCAATCAGGCTCCGAACGGAATCGAGACTTGTAGGACCGAGGATAATTCCTGTTGGGGCTCGCTGGCAAGGAACTCGTCGGCGTCGGCGCTGAAGTCGGACGATTCTCCGCTGCTCATGGCAGAGGGCGGCTGCGGCTGCAAGAAGGCGATCATGGGGAACGTGACAGTCGGCTGCGAGAAACTGAGCATACCGTATTCCGAAGGCCAGGATACCGTATTTTCCAAAGTACCGTACTCCGAAGTGGTCTACTGCTGCTGCGAAGGCGACCAGTGCAACTCAGAGGCTAATCTGAAGGAGATGAGCTCGAACGCGTCCGCTGGCGACTCGAACTCGGCGCAGACGGCGACGCTGTTCCAGTTCGCCTCGGCCATTGTTGCTCCGGCTCTTCTCTTCAGCCTCTGCTTCAGCAACATCGGCAGCGGAATAGTATAGAGCCGCTTCTGACCGATTGCTGCAGCGTGATATTTACTGATCAACGATTTCTCTAGTTTGTTTTGTGTATCGTATTCAGCCATCAATAATGTCAGCTTATCTTAGTTCTAATTGTTGATCCGATTAAAAGTGTTGCTTGATTATGTTAAATTTTTACCCTGATTATGCAAATTTTTTCTGGACCCTCCCCAAATTTTGCCACCGTTACATGTTTGGTCTCGACTGATCGGAAAAGCAAATGCAATCAGTCCTGTTACCAGCTTTCTTACAGCATTCATAGAGTGATTGAATTTCAATTAACGTTCGTTATAAATTTTAAACGAACAAAAACGCTTGCAAATCGTAGCATTGTGAGCGTTTGTGAGAAACGAACCGTTTTGTTTCGCTTTGCTTAATTTTCATCGCAAAAATTATTTTAAAACAGACGTTATTTGTTCTTCGGCCTTTAAAATGAAAGAAAATTATCGCACGTATATGCGAATCTAAATTGAATTGCACATTATAAACTCTCGACTGAACTGCTGACGTCGCCATCATCAAGTAACAGATTAGATAATGCTTGTGAGCGGCTATAGATATAAGTGAAGCGATAAGAAAAACATGTTATGAAAACGACGTATTCGCATTCAAAAAGCGCCGTGAAGCGGTGACATCGCATGAAGATATCATATCGGTTCAGAAACTTAGTGGCTATTTTCGATTCAAATGTGGTGAAAATATGAACAATTACTGACGCAGATTTATCCCCTGACTGTCTACGTGCGTCACGTAATTTGAGCAAATTCAATCCACGAGGGCATTTGAATGATAGTTCAGCTTTCAAATAATTTTCATACTGGACTTCTGAGAGGCCGACCGTCTACTAGCATGAATGTGGATATCGGTTCAAGCTGCTTTCTTTGCATATCTTCGGCAACGTCTAATTAATAAAAATAAAGTTGTTTTGGGTATCATCATACTTAATTTAGTTGAAAACCGAATAATTATTTTTCATTTCTGGCTCATTTTTTAGATATTATTTTCTAGTCGGAGCGAAAGAGAACTGACAGTGAACTGTATTTGCGCTCTTTGTTGCAATTTGTTTTATTTTTCAGATCCTCGGCAAACATAGTCAATTATGAATGAGTCAACAAATAGTACTGCACCTTATTTCCCTGTTGTGAGGCTTCATGCATCTCCAATAATTAATATTCTAGTAGCATGCGTTGGATTTTTTGGCATTTTGCTTCACATAACAATCATTGTCATGTCTCTACGAAAGAAGTACAATATTACGGGAACTTACAAATACTTTCTTCTTTATTTGTCATTAATCGATATAATTTGCTCTCTCGCGGCGACATTACGGCTACTCGACAAAACCGACGGTCTCCATTTTCTCAGTACAACGATTACATATATTTGCGGAATGATAGGGCTATATTCCGATACTGGCCCTATTGGCGCTGTAGCAGCCGTGGCTTTCAATCGATACGTGGTCATATGTTGGTCCGACCTCAACGACACGGTGTTTAATAAATGGAAAGCCTCTCTGGTTCTTTTTTTCTATACATTTCTCCCGTTTATTGAATTACTCTTTGTCTATTGCATGGCGTATATTTGTCCTCCGAGCGCGATACTTATTTGTCTGAATATTGGCGAAATCGTTCCAATTGCTCTGATCGTTCAAACTGCGATTGCTTTCCTGTCAGTAGCTGTGTTCAGTGTTTTGCTGTTTGTCGGTTTGCGCAGACAAACGCGGCGCATTCATCCGCAGACGGACGGACGGACAGACGGACGTTCGGCCGTGCAGAAAAGTCAGCAAGCTGAGACAATTACGCGATCGAAAAACGTTGCCTTAGCAACGATTTTTCAAGCGCTTATCCCGATCGCCCTCAGAATTCCTCTGCTGTTCGACAGACTTTATACATACTTTTATTTTGGCTTCCATTCGTATGCAGTTGCTGTGATTCTGGCCATTTTCGACTTGTACAGCGAATGTATTGTTTCGTGTTTCGACGCCTGCATCACATTACTGATTGTTAAACCGTATCGTAATGGATTTCGACGAATGCTACCGTTTATCCCGGTATGTTCAGGGCTTATCAGGGATAATATGGGACAGATCAATGCCAGCGCGACTGATTGCGACCTTGAACCCGATCTTGGTTAGTCGCGGTCTAACCGATCCTTATCGTCGATTATTATACGTGTCAACGACCGTGGCTGTTGAATCCATTCCGAATACTTCACATTGTACATATTGTGCACACACACATTTGCACGTATTTTGCAGAGTATCATATACACATGTGTACAAATGGGTGTGCACTATATGTACGATGCGCAGTATTTGGAATGGACTCAACAGCCACGTCGCTGAGGCGCCTAGTATTTGCCGATTAATATCTCACGGCACGCACTCTAACATTCTTAGCAGGCGCGGCGCCAGGGGGACGGGGGGAATTCCCCGTCTTTTGGATTTCCCACAACAATTGCAAAAATTTTGACAATTGTGAAGAAAGTTTGCATTTTTTCCATCTTTTAAATCCCCCCCCCGTCTTTTGGATTTTCATCCCCAACGGTCATTTTCTGGCGCCGCGCCTGATTCTTAGTATTGCCAGCAACGTCTGTCTTCTCGTCTGCTGACCCCTCCCGTTCCCGTTACACCCCTAATTACTGTTACATTACTTCTAACACGCACACAAAATCTTTAAATTTCACAATGAAAAGATACAATATTGGCATATTATGTCCCAGTTCATGAAAAATGAGATTTTCAGCTTCTACACTCTTCCTCAAGCGGATAATGTAAAGAATGGAATTGATAAAGCTAGATGTTGGCGGGCAATTCTTTATGACAAGCATCTAGATTTATATCTAGATTGATGTCGCAGAGCGAATACTTTGCCACTCTGTTCAACGGAAATTGGCAGGAGCAGCTCGATGAGGTGAGAATTTGGTATGTTCCATTCCACTCCAGTAGAGTTAGTAGTCACTATAACATAATACCAAAATTCACATATGTACCAGTCGAAGGGAATTCAAGGAAATAAGTAGAAAATCAGCCAGAAAATTGGCGAAATTAAAATTTCCCCCAAAATAACCTGAATCTTCAAATTTCTCCATCTGTTTTCTACACCGATACAAGGTGGGACACTTTGGATCGAAGTGAAGCACTTCTACTAAATTTTTATCGGAGAAAATTTTTCTCTTAACTGTTTCCGAGGGCATCCGAGCGCCGCCCCTGCTACCAATTAAACCAGAATTGGATTTGAAATGGATTATATGCTACAGACTCAGACAATTTAAGTGGTTCTGCCTTCAAGGCACAACTTTCAACGTTTTTTCTGTTAGAACGGCACATATTTCATCGATCGGTGTGGTACGACATTTCGCGTTCTGCTCATGCACATGCGCAACGAGACCAACATTTTGTTGAGAAACTCCGCAACGCTTGCCGAGCTCAAGAAAGAGGCCGAGTTCTACGGAATCAGATCGCTTGTTGAACTTATCCAACAAGAATTGATCGAGCGTAAAAACGCCTTCCGCAACTTCAAGCTCCACTTCTATCCATGGAACTACTCTGAAAATAAGCTATTCGAACAGGTATTTTTATTGTTTGATTATTACGACCACAATGCTGATCAGAAATAGAGCGATTCACCTTTATCCAATCATGTTTTCGTATAAAGTAATTGTATTACACTCGGAGTCGGCGGCAACAGTTAAGACGCTGCAAAATTCATTTGTGGTGTCATAAAGAAATAACCATTGTTTATTTAAAATCGGAATGAAATTGATATGCAATTATCGCACAACTCATTACTTGGAATGTCTTCGGAATCTACGTTTGATACGGTATATTAAACATCTGAGTACGGTATGTCTGAAGCGGACTCGAGGACGTGTGCCACTTTCCAAATATGTTTATGAATTTAATTTTGCTTTCATTAATTGATTATTTCATAAAGAAATTGAAAAACGTACGTGCCATTGTTTGTTGATAGTATGTTGGTAATTAATTTTGTGCAGTATGCGAATTTAGTTTTGACAAGTAACTGAAGGGAATGTCGTTTTGCAGGTGCGATCAATTTCTGGAAACACAATTCGCGAGCTCAGGACCGCAGGGTTCGAGTCTATGTTCGCAATGATGGGACGTGACCCTGATGGCAGCTATCAAATGCCGAAAGATGATGATTCCAAGCATGTAATGGTTGAACATTGTCTCGTTTTTTTTAATTTGTAAATTCGTTAGCAATTCGTATAG
This sequence comes from Plectus exinocaudatus, assembly GCA_034698105.1. Lineage (NCBI taxonomy): Eukaryota > Metazoa > Nematoda > Chromadorea > Plectida > Plectidae > Plectus > Plectus exinocaudatus. The sequence continues at coordinate 2,024 of JAQGAX010001836.1, read as the reverse complement.
TGCTGCATTTTTTTTTATCCCAGTGACATAGGTACCTATGTCATGTTCGCTATGTTCCCACACAGGCGAACACTGTGAGCAGCTGTCCATGCATAGCGCGCGAACATATTACTACCACCTGGTTCGTCCGTTCTTCAGCCACCTTCATCAGTTTGCATGGTTCTGCGCGTCGTGAATATCATTACCCAGGGGTATACAAGACGCTAAATTGAATGCTCATGATTGCTCCTTCATCAGAGCCTAATATTCAATCAACCTTGTTTTTAAGGACTGCGAGAACAGTGATCAAGTTCGCCTGTCGACGAAATGGCTGCTGCTTCTCGACGTCTACCTGTACGGCTATTCGAAGCGCGAAGACATCAAACTCGTTGTCGATCGTTGGACGGAAATTGACGAATTGGCCCTGCAGATGGCTATGGAGTACCGCGTCAGTGGCATGGTGGTAGAAAAGCTGATAATTCGCAAGAAGCGTGCAGCCTTCATGGTACACATCGGTCTCCATGAATGATTCAGCAGAGGCGGTTTTGAGCGCCACATGTTCCCGAATATTGCGATCTATTTCGTCTCATGGATGTTTAGTGGTCTGAAGACAAAAATGATCGGTGGGCGCCTTGTTCCAAAGAAGTGATTTTTAGATTAGTTGACTCTCGAGAGATCTTACTGCGCCACCCCCTGAGCTTCTTGGAGATGGAATGCCTGTGCCTGACGACATGCCTTCCTTCTCATAAACTTTGACGCGGTCTTCAATGCGGCAGTGTCTCTTTCCTCATACTAACGGCAATTAATAAACCGTCAAACCATCTGGTAGAAAAATCGAAAAGTTGTGACTGTTAGTCAATGAATAATATAGTCGCTTGCATATGAGCAATGTATGTATTCAATTACGTGCATGAGAAACTGCAAGCTCGCTTTATACAGGGTGTCCCGATAAAAAATGTCCTCGATCCTCCTGGTTCGTAGAGGCAACGTCCAAGGCTGAAACTTGGAATAGGGATACCCCGTGGGCGGAGCTAGAATTGGGCGGAGTTTCGGTCAGACATTCGTTGCGGGACCCAAACGGCATTTGAAAATGTGCTTAAAACTGCCGTACACTGGGGGGCCTGTTTGAGGGCTTCCCTTTTTTTGGCCAAGGTGTTTTCCACGAAGATTTTGTGCTTTTCATGTAGGGGAGATTGGTCCGAGTAGCCTACAAAAGAATTCCAAAAATTCAATAAAAAATAAAAAAATGGCAAGGGGTCGAAAAAAAATTGAAGAGTTTAAAATGGGGTATCCTGTCGAATAAAGCTTCGTAGTACCCCTTAAAAGTTTCCAATTATGACAAATGAGCACTTTTCTGAAAGCGCAGCTTCAGCTCTACAACTTGCAATCAAAATTAGCCAGATCTGAGAATATTCAATTTTTCATCTCAGGACCGCTTGTAGCATAACAAATTGTGATCATCGAATGTAGTAATTCGAAAACGATTGAAATTGATCAAAAACATGAAATTTAAATGAAATTGACCAGAAGCAACAAAAGCAAACTAAAAATTGGAAATCTGGTTAAAAATTGATAATACTTGAAAAATTGACTCCATGAAGAATTGAACCTGCGTCGTCCAGTTCCGAGATCACAATTTGTTACGCTACGAGCGGTCCTGAGATGAAAAATTGAATAGGCCCCCAAGTGTACGGCAGGCCCCCAAGTGTACGGCAGTGTTAAGCACATTTTCAAATGCCGTTTGGGTCCCGCAACGAATTTTCTGACCGAAACTCCGCCCAATTCTAGCTCCGCCCACGGGGTATCCTCCCTATTCCAAGTTTCAGCCTTGGGCGTAGCCTCTACGAACCAGGAGGGTCGAGGACATTTTTTATCGGGGCACCATGTATATGTCGTGGTCCTTTAGACTACCTTTCCCTTTAGGCTACCCGGCTGCGACTTTGTGTGGGTAGCCTCAAGGACCGCGCCTTTAGGCTACCAGTGTTGCGCGCTTCGTGTCTGGCCGGCGCGATATGATTTCCGCGTTTATTGGTTCGTAAACAAAG
>JAQGAX010001835.1:0-10108 GCA_034698105.1 Plectus exinocaudatus | reverse complement strand
AAACACGTTGTAACTGAAAGTCAAAATTGATCGATGGAAAGATTGCTGCCGGGTAGCAAGCGCAAACGCCGAATCGCGTCAAATGCCCTATTTATTCCAATAAAATGTAAGCACATAAGCTTCTATTTTTCAAACACCTACTACCCTGTGTTCTATTAGAGACTGCATGTGTCTACAGAAGGTAGTGCCAGACTTGGGCGTAGGGTAGGCAAAAATTTTTGGGGATACAAAACGTATCCTGCCCTTGGTGGCCGGGGGTCTTTTTGCGACCTTCCCAGATACCGGGACGTGCCCAGATCTAACCCCCAGTCATTATCACTCCGAGTTCCCAGGTATCTGGGGTCTGAATGGGGGTGGATCGCATACCTGCCCCTGTCCATGTCTGCAAAAAAGGAATCACGTAATTTGTGAATTGCTCAAACCGGCAACTCCTCAGGGTTATAGCCAACTAATAAGGTTTTTTATAGTAATTCCTGTTGTGTTAAATCCACAGCGCACGAGAAGAGAGACGATAAAAAAATTCACTTTCACAGGTGCTCGCCGCCAACTCGATCGCCCCTGCGCCCAACTCAACCACAAGATCTTCGAGTAATGTAAGCAAGAGGAAGAGGACTATCGCCGCCGCCGTCAATATCACTGATGAACCGAACGCGAATCCGACTATCAACACGACTGCAATGAAGAAATCAACGACTACTTCGATCTCTGACGAGAATGCGAGTAGCAGTCATGTCATTTGACCCATCCCTTCACTGCTGCTGTTCGTCGCCTGGCTGCAGATGGAGCTGATAGCTTGGGGGCTTCTACTAAACCTAAGCCAAGGACTTGGCGATTTTTATTTGTGATTTATATCGATTGACAAGTCTAAGCAGCGATGTTTGTTGGTGATTCGTATCAGCTGATAAACGCAAGCGGTTTCCATTACTGTTTCGTATCGATTGAAATAAGACGGTTAAACGAAAAAGTCAACCATATTTAAAATGCACACGTTTGTAAATGACTGCAGTGATCAGTAAGTAACCTGGAAAACTTCACTTTCTCTATGTTTTTGAGGACAATTTTATGGAGCAAATATGCATTTATGTCCTGTTAAAAGCAATGAGAGCGCGTGATTCACGCTCTCGAAACAAGTCCAATTATTTGGGTACATTATTCTTGATCATCGATGAGCTTTGCTGTTATTTCAGTCAGTTCATTTTTAAACGTCAGTTCACTCCAGTGTTCTCCGGAAGCGTTTCCTTGGAGGCTATGTTCTATTGCAGTATTCAATTCAATCTGTCTATTTAGTGTTTTCGGTAAAATATCGCGCATTTTGACACAGTTGTGGTAGTTTATCTCATGCTGACTAATGCATGTAAAAAGTAAAAACAAAAACCGAAAACAAGTTCCGTACAACAGAGGCAATAAAAATTAATAATTATTAATTCGTACGAAATCGTAAAAAACACTTTGTTAGTGAGGATAAATTTAACAAATAAATTTCTACATATCCGATCAAATATGAGAATGTAGAAACATTAAACCAAATATGTACACTATATCATCTGTGTCGTCTGTGTAGGCGAGTGTATCGCTTTCTTCGTCGCCTCGACAACAAAGTCGGCGAAAGTACGTCCGCGTTGACGGCGCCCGGACTTAACACAGCCGGATTGAGTAGCGCGGGCGATAGAATGCGACCGCCCAGCGCGCTTGACGACAGGATCGCCGGGCTCAGCATGAACGGTGAAAGAATGAAAGGATGGAGCACGAGGGGACGGATGATAGCTGGCGTAAGCACGACAGGCGACAACACCAACACGCCCAGCGCGCGAGGGCTCAGAATACGCGGCGAGATGAAAAACGGACCTGAAATAGTGGTCTACGATTGGTCGCGTTTACAGGACGCAGCTTTGCAGGTTTATGCTCAAGCGGGCCACAGTGATTTCGAGCCATTCTACTAATCACTGCCCCATCAAAATTGAGGAATGTTCTCGGTTCCCCGCGTCCTCTGTTCTGGTACTTGTGATCTTGGGCAGAGGTGGCGTTGGGGCAGAGAACATGGGGTTACACACCCCCAGGCAAAAGTCCCCAGGGAAATTTTTTTTCGTGATGTATTGAGAAAAAACATTTGAAATGTACACTGGATAAAATGGTGCTCGGTTATTTTGGGGTACACCCCCGATGGTGCTAATCGGTAAACGGCTAATCTGTACCCTCCCCAGGGGCCGACCAGTCCCCATGAAGTGGCGCTGCATTCAATGGCAGCGGCACGACGTTGGTACAAAAGAACCACCTTGATTACTACAGTACATTTATGATGAACGTTATAAACTGAGTGCGGTGGAATTTGTTCATATACTGTACATCGACCGGCTCGACCCGTTAAACCGACTATAAGAGTGGTTCGTTAAAAAAATAGTTCGATCACAAGCAAAACATAATCAGGCAAACCGAAACTTAAAAAAAAACGTTCCTTATGAGAGAGAGTTAGTTTTTTGTGGGGTAATGATTATGATAGCAAAACATGAATCATGGTATAAACATAGGGAATTGACGGGAAAGTTGGTCAGGAAGAGCTCAGCTCTCTATTGAGCATCATAGCTGGATCTTCTCCTTTTCAGGTCAAAAACAATGAATGAAAACTTCTATTAATGTAACATAATGTATAAGCGAAATACAGGTTGACCCACCGAGGATGACTGGAAAGAAGACACGCGGACTGAGCAGCTCAAAGTTCATCACCAGCGGAGAGAACACGCTGGCAACGAACATCATCGGCGACAGGATCACGAAACCTAGCAACGAGGGTGTGCCAATCTGTCCGTCGAAGATCAACGGCGCAAGAAATCGTTGCTTCATTCGTTTCGGCCAACTACGCATCGCCGCTGACATTTCCGGATGGATGTCTCGCGCGATCTGTCCGATCATTCGTCGTAGCAGGTGCTTCCTGTCGCCGTCATTGTACTGCTTGTACTCGTCGAATGGGACGTCGCACTGAGGAACGTGCTGGTAGAAGGCTGCAATTATTGCAGAGGCTATGAGTCAAACGTTGAGAGAAACCATACTTTTTTGAGAAATTGAAGGGTCAAACAAAAGACGAACATGCTCATTTTTGGAAAAGCATTTGAATGCCGACTAATCTGTCTTGCCAATCTATTGAATTTCCACGTGAAATTTGGTTAATTTGGTGGAAGCTAGCAAAAATTATCCTCCAAAAATGGCCTCATCGAAAATATCTTAAATTTCGAGGATCTTAGGGCACATTTCAGAAATCATGAGGTCAACAAAAATACCTTATTTATTCTAATACAATAGAAGCGCAGTCTCCAATAGAGGCGCAGGGTAGCAAGCAATCGAAAAAATAGAGGCGCAGTCTCTAATATAGGCGCATGCGCCTATATCAGATATCAAATTCTCAGTATATAAGGCATAGGTTACGGTAGTCAAGCGCTTTGAACGCACGACGCGCATTCACAAGGCGTGTGCATGAACATATAGTAGAACGCTCGCATATTGCTCAATTTGCTGATATAAGCATGTGAAAACTTTCAGAAAAGCAAAAAATCCATTATTCACAAACTTGAAACCACGCACGCAGTGATCGAAAAACAGAAGCGCTGTTTCCAATAGAAGCGCAGGCTCTAATAGAGGCGCGGGGTAGCGGATGATCGTAAAATGGAGGCGCATGCGCTTATATTAGAATAAATGCGGTATCTTAATTTATCTAATTTATTGCGGGATACGAATTTCAGTAATAAAATTTGATTGTTAGCGGGGAAGGGAACATCGGCCTCGATCTGATCTGGGGCCCCTCACGTTCACGTACAATTTTTATTCATATACGGCAAATGGGCAAGCTGGATGCATGTTAAAGCATTCCATTGTCAAATAACCCTACCGTCGTCTCTGAAGTACATTTCTTCCAACTGCTTTGGCTCGGCGAACGCGAAGCCTTTGGAATCGAGCTCGAATAGCTGCTTTTTTGTCATTGACTGCAGCAATTTCATCCAGGTAGCATTCATTTTCTGATTAGCTTCGATCATCGCTTTCGCTATATCCTGCCAATCCGCCAGACCAGACAGTCCTTCAAGTGTTTTCTCGACTTGAGCTCGCGCGCCAGATGCCTCCATGATCAGATCCAGTACCGCGTCCCGGTCGTCGGCTTTGAAGGCTGAAAATCGCATTTATGCATCTATTTTATGTCGCATTTCAAAATACATGTTATCAAATAATAGGGCTTTTGGCATCAGTAATGGATGCGTGCAAACGGAAACAATGAATAGGAAAGAGCCTGCAAGCTACCACACGAGACGCATGATGAGAGCGGGGGTTCATAATTGTAGAGACCAAAATTTTGGATCAATGGGAGCAGACTGCCTACCTTCGATAAGCTGAGAGGTGGGCAGCAACTTATTTGCAAAAGAAGTCAAAAAATAACTAATGTCCGAATTGAAAGACAAGGTGATTTAAATCCGAACAGCGCCGCTGTAATGAATAAAATGAATTTTAATTCGGACAATGCGCGTCCTTTAAAAAATAATTCATTTTTTAGTCGGCACAGCGCGCTTTTGGCCAAGTGACAATTATTACTATAACCTAGAAATGATTAGCCAAATTTTCTGACATAAAATCACTTTGAAAGTTGATCTCACTATTTCATCCTTTCTCTCATTTCTGCGAAAATTTGGAACATATGCGGCCAAATAGTTGAGCTATATACGTGTAATGCAGACATGTGCACAGGGGGGTATGGGGTATATACCACAGAATACCCTCCATACCCCCTACGGCCAAACCCGTGCACATGTCTGGTATAATGAATACTTTTTCATGGTTGTTAGTGATTCCCTTCAACTTTGCTGGCCATTCTCCATAATTGACTGCCGATTGACTGGGACTAATCCGATTGCGATGAAACTGTACAAAATTGTGCATTCCATTACCGGATATAAGAATGCAAAATTTCATTGAATTTGGTAGTCGCAGTAAAAAGTTAGTGGCAAATTTTATGCGGCAAATTTTTACTATGAGCCTTGCAACCAGCCGAAATTTATTTGGCCAAATATTCCCCACACCCAACAACTGACCTGCGATCATGCCTGTGGACAAATGATACTACCTGTTCCATTCATCATATCCGGCATTGAAGCGATGTTCATTGGATCTTCTTCATCTTTGTAGAATGAAAATAGAGTTGGAGATAAAATGCGCTTCTTCTTCACGCCATCCGGTGGCATCAGTGGAATGATCTTGGGCGATAAAAATTCAAAGTTCTCATTTTTAGTATCGCCTAATCCGTCAATGATGGCGTTCATATTCTGCACTTCCTTCAGCGGGTTCTTGTCTTCGTCTGGTCCGAGCGCTTCTTCATCGGTCTTTGCCAGAGCAAATGAGCTGCTCTCACGAAGCACATTGCTATATGCGCGATTGGACGCCTAAACGTAACGAATGGATTGATGCGTTTTGCATTTTCTTTCATCAAAGGAAAGATCAGTTGTATGATTTGATCATTTCTGATCGATGATATCAGAATGGAAGTCATCGAAATCATTCCAAAAAATTTATATTTGAGTAAAAATAAGCACCAACAATATATGAAGCATCTTTGAAAGATTTCTAGCTGACATACAGGGTGACCAATAAGTCTTCATACAACGTTTCGATTAGTAGTAGGAGAATGGCAATCGGAGCAATTGCATAAAAATTGGTATCATTAGAAAGCCCGTAACGATCAGTAAACTACGTCAAACTACGAGCTATTAAGTGTCACCGTTCTTGTTGCTTTTTTCCACGTGGCCTCGTTTTTTCGATTGATGCTTTTGGCAAAGTGACCCCCAGAATGGAAGTAAGCAGCCAAACGTTTTGCTCTCTTAACCTTAGGTACATCAAGCGTTGCTCTTTCGAATAAGCTATAAATCATCTCTTGAATCTTAGTCATAGCAAAATGCGAGTCAAAATAAATCGGTGTGGGCGGAGAGGACAAAGCGTATTCGCTGATTCAAAATTTATAAATGACGACTATTCAATTCTCGTTCAATGCCACCTTTTAAATTTGCTAGCGTTAGAAAGCCAGTAAAATTCTCTTTCGGGAGATATTCATTTCATCTGTCAGTCTTTTAAAGCAGCTAAATGATGAATGTTCGAGTGAGACAGCTAGCTTATTTCATGCCGCAGAGTCAACGAGAAAAATCACGCTACGAAAAATTTTCGACCGCACCGTCCAGGTTTTTTTAAACTCTAGTTTGGCGAATATTGCAAATCATATATTGATCGATGGCTCGTTCGAAAGAGCAACACTTCAGGTCTTACCTGACATAATTCCGTCTAAAAAGGAAAATCACATTAGATTATACAGATGTTATCCCGCTAAAGCATTTTCGACATTTTTTATCTTCGAACCCTCCTCAACTTATGGATATCATTTCCGTTAGAAGCAATCATATTAAGTAAAATTATGGTATGTTGTAAGCAGTAGCCTAAGCAATATTAGTTTGAAATTTCAAAGGATTCCATTTAATCTTTTTTTTAATTATGATTAAAATAGTTTATATGAAGACTTATTGGTCACCCTGTAGACATTTACGACAAATTTCTAGTCCAAAATTCGGCATTTTCGGAGATATCATCGCCGTCGTTTGATCGCGATCCATTTCATAGCGATATATTTCATGCGATCTATTTCAGTTCATTCGTACTATCATTGCGAAAGAAGAGAAGGAAGGGGCAAAGTGGGCACCGCTCCACTCAATTGATAACCCTCTCCAAGAGGGGGGTAGCACCAAAAATATATATTGAGGCATAAAGGAGCACCAATAAATGTGCCACACGGCACTGTCGCAGGATACTGCCAGACCAGTAACAGTTGTGCGAGACCATTGGGATCTGAACCGGTCGACGGAAGGGGGCGCCGCTACAGTACTTTCAGGTCTGAATTTCGGCGCAAATTCAAAATGCGCCAAAACTATTTCCGCCACTGCGTGGCAAAAATGCTTTTTCCAGTATGGAGGGGGTCTGGCCTCCGGTCTAGGGGGCCAAACTTCCAGACCCCCTGGTTACAGGTATGGAACTACCTCGGTGCCTCCGTGCAAACGTCTGCCGCAACCCTTCGTACCCACTCATGGTCATACCTCGATTTTCTTCATCATTTTCATCTCCTCGTTAAGCTCTTTGACTTTTTCATAAGTTTGCTTCCAGGTCTTATTTCCACTATCACCGCGTAAAATTTGCGACGCTAAGTTGGCTAACGCTGCCACAGGTGATCGAGTAGCCACTTCTTCCATCAGATTTGGCATACTCTGCATTCGGCGAACGACAACTTCTTCACTTTCTTGTTCCGCATTGCCTACTATACGTGCAATGTTGTGCGACGGTCGTTCTCCACTTACAAAGTAATTGGGCCTCAGTCGTTTCGTTTCACCGTTTGCGTCTCTGGATGTAGCTCGAGTGACAGCACCGTTTGCTGCTGTGATTAGTGCTTCATGTGATAAATTATTCGCTCTTTGCGCTCGTAGCAAGAAAACTGATTCGTCTGACTCTTTGGTAATCAGTACAAAGGACGAATTAGTGACCAACTGTCTTTGACGAACAAAAGTTTTGGAACGTCTATTGCTATGAAGCGTTCTATTTCTTTTCGGATTATATATTCCCTGCTGACTGATTCTTGATCGGAAACGCATATACGGTTGTTTCAAGAAATCAATAAACTTGACTGGTCCATTAAAGTTGCTCCCATATTGCGAAAATCGTGTCGCTCGTACTGCTCGGTGTTTCATTCTGCGCACTCCGAGCGCGCCCACCCACTGAATGCCGGTCTTCTCTTTGTCGAGCATGTTGAACGCGTTCATAACGCACTTGGCCTCACTTTTCTGCGGGTTCTTGTCGTCCTTTGCTATGCTCGCAATGCACCGTTTCAGTTCTCTTCGAATTGCTGGCGAAGCTTCATTATACAGTTCGTTGGTAACAGCTGCTAATAGCCAGTTGGTTGCTCGCATATAGTTTTCTGTATAGAGACGGTTCACTTCTGCCTGCTTCTTTTTGTCAGCCATAAGCTCGCCCCATTTTATACCCTTCTTTTCGTATTCAGCATGTGCTAAAGCAAAAACAGCAAAATATATGTCGCCTAAAATATAAAAATATAAAGCAATATTACAATTGGAGTCCATACCTATTTGTGTAATCAGTAAAGCGGAATCAAATAATCAATCGGCTGCTTGAATAAAACGGTCTCAAAAGCTTTCGTTAAGAATTGAAGAAAGTATTCTGACACAACAGTTACATGTCGCCTCAAATCGTAGATCGGTATCACGAAACGGTTGGCGGTGTGCAAAGCCGGGGCTTGGGAGTATGCGTACTTCGCTCAAACTGGGCAATAAGATGAAATTGCTCAAAAATATCCTCTTTCTGCTATTGTAAGCCTGCCAGATTTTGACCCCAAACTGTACGGGACCTCTTGACCCTTGTTAGTACACGGACCGTACATGGGCCGTGCCGACCTCTGCCTCAAATGTAACGGTTCAAACATGCCCGAACAGCGGCGCGACATTTACACGTCATAGATGTGGGTCGCATGCGCGCACCTCCGCATGTTGTTTGAATACCGCAAACACCTAGTGCCGGCTAATTATGGGCTATTTCATTCAATCAAACAAGGGCTCTAGGGTCTAGCCAACATTCGAAACATACCGAAGGCTATGCAAAGAAGTATGCAAAATGGTCGTAGAGGGTCGAGCTTTCTCTGAAAAGGCTAACGTAAACTATTATTAATTTTGCTTTGCCAAATTATTAGGTTGATTACGGTCTTCATATAAGATAATTTTTAAAGAATATTGATAAAAGGAATAAACGGACGTGATAAATTATACATACACCACCAGTAACATGCATTTGCACGAAAATTTTCGGGACAGCATTGAAACTGTTCTTGAATATTGTATGTTCACTCTCTTTGCATAAACACTTTCAGGCAGTTTGTTTTAATTTGCTGCACCAATTCGAAAAGTTATGGTGTGAGTCATACAGTAAGGGTTGTTCAAGCCCTTTCCAAATTTTGGAGAGGCAAAGAATTCTCCAAGGTTGCGGAATGATTTAAGAACAGTTTTCATACCATGATCGAATCCAAAAGCGTAGCCAAGAGAACAGAGCGTAACGATAGGTGGACACTGGCGTCTCAAGTGAAATTGACTGAGACGAATCGCAGGGGCGCCGCGATGTTCGGTAACAGTTCACGTTGATAAAGTCCGCTGAATCGTTCAATAAAATTAGGACACGAAAGGGAGAATGCGTTGCGCGAGGCGGCACGTTAAACGGAACGCAGGTCAACCCTGTTCCTCAGATATTAATGAAATATTGTCGTTCGCATTAGTCTTCACCGTTGATCGTTCGTCAGCAAGGTGACACGCACGTACTATTACCCAATGATCACAGGGGCATTTCATAAAATTGGTGAAAATGCACTATTGCAATAGTGATTGAGGTAATTGCGGTGATTGGTCATTAGTGACGTTTGGGAGAAAATTGAACAATAGCCACATTACGATTCTAATTATACGTAATTACAAGAGTAACAAAAATTTTATCTGCCTGGTCGCGGTAAAGCTCGGGTTCAATTACTCCTGATTCGAGTAGTCAACATGGAGCCTCAAAGCTGTAAACTTTTCACAATGAATGAGGAGTCCAGCTCGCTGCGAACTTTTTCAATCGCAATTTCTTGCTTCACTTCCTGCTACACGCAATTGCTTGCATTGTTGAAGAATATTTGTGCTACATGAATTTTTTGCTTCAGAAAAATTTCTGATGTTATAACGCTGACACTGTGATTTTACTTATTTTTGCTCATTTCATTAATTTTATTCATTTTTCGATGTTTTTGGATCGTTGTCAAATTGTAAAAAACGCTCGCTATTTCGGTTCGTCATTCAAAATCTTTCAAATGCTTACAATGGCCATTGCGTTATAGCTGTGCTGGAAAATTGACAACATAATAAGTGCTATTTTGAAACTGTAACACAGTTCGACAAAAGAAATTGTACCCCATAACCAGGGCCGTGCCATAGTACAGTACTGGTCAAAAGTCTCTCCCCCGTTGTAGTTTTGTAAGATTCACCGATGAATTGATAATTGCTTTAGTATA
>JAQGAX010001834.1:0-10110 GCA_034698105.1 Plectus exinocaudatus | reverse complement strand
GCTCCTCGGTCGGCTGTCGCAGGCCTGACACCGGAGACGACGCTGCTGGGGGTCGAACCCTCGACCTTGCGGCTGAGGGCCGAGGTTCTTAGACCACTCGGCCACAGCGCCGTCCGTGCGTCCCATTAAATTCCACAATCTGAAACACCAAAAGAATAGTGAATAAGACATGTTTATTTTTTATTCCTGCGTTCTTCCTGCGTTGCATTCATGCGTTGCATTCCTGCGTTCTTCCTCTTCGTTTTCGCCATTCGAACCATAAATTTGGCTATTGTCAAGAAGGTATTGACAAAAAATTCCAAGATATTCATGAAATCTAATCCCAAATAAAATCCGAGCACACCACCAAGCGATCCAGTAAACGAATCGAATGTCCATTTACTTTGCACCTCGAAAACTGTATAGTCAAAACCATCAATTCGGATTTCTAATCTCATTCCTTTATCTTTCATCCAATTAGGATCACCATTGTAGGACTTACGAAAAATCCATTGTTCACACAAATCAATACATTTTTTTCTGCAATCTTCGTGATCAGTTGTGTTGTAATTTAGGCAAGCAAAGTAGCCGCTGAAAAAGATACTTATAAAGTTATTCTAATTGCACAGCCGACCTGGAAAGAACCTGATGCGTTACACATAAATTACGTCACGCTTTGGGAGGGAGGGGATACCTGAGAAGGCCTGTGACAGACTCGTGACGCTATTATATCATAGGTATGCTTAACCATAGGAAAGGGGAGGGTCGCCGGGTCAGCTGCAACTTGATGGAAGCGTTACGGGAGGAGGGGCGTCGGAAAAAGGCCAGAAACAGCGTAACATAATTTGTGGATAGTCTTTTTTCGTGAAAAATCTTTGATAATTCGCAAATTATTTGAAAGTTCGTGAGCAACTCTGAACTGAGAAGAGCGGGGGATTCGTTGATAGCGCATAGCTTGCATAGAAAACCTAAACTTTTATTCAAAACCGGATGGATTCAAAGCGTCACCGAACCGAAGATATCGTATAACTGTACTTCTAATACAAGGACACTCTCTTACATACGGAAGGTCTCAAATAGAAGGACATCCCATCTATCCAATTTCGATACCGAGTGAGCACTAATACAGCGTTATTAAATAAGCTCGGGTTGAAAAGAAAACTGTTTGGCTGCCTACGCGGCTTTAATATTTAACTAGCAAAGTGCGCGGCGCTAACGCGCCGCGCCACTTTGCTAATGTGTTTTAAAAATCATGACGCTACATTAGCGAACATTCTCAAACTTTTTCAACATGCTCAAAAGCCACAGATATCCGTTGCTTTATAGAAAACTAGAATTCTCGCGGCGCTAACGCGCCTACAATAGAAGAAATATGGTATCTAGCTTTCGGCTCAACCCAATCGCTGATATAATGACTACCTTAATTTACAAATCTCGATCGATCCAAGTGAAGATTGATACATATGCGACCAAGCCGTTGGCGTACAATTGCATTTTATCCGAATCATATCAACCTGGCAATCTACTATACACTTTTCCAGCGTCCTTTGTTCGCTACATTGTCCCGATGACACTAAAGCGCGGTATACTCCTTTAATGTTGATCATATTAAAGGACGACTGTGCAAAATTAGTCGTTATAATTGGAGCATTGGTGTAGCCTGGCTCGAGTCCTGCAAATGACCTGGGGCCTATTTCATAAAACTGTTGAGAGTTGAGAACTGAGAATTGAGTTTGCTTTATCACGTGAAGAATTGAGACTCAGTTGGTTTCTTCGCCTGAGTCTCAATTCTTCACGTGATAAAGCAAACTCAATTCTCAATTCTCAATTCTCAACAGTTTTATGAAATAGACCCTGTCGAATTTTGTCTTTGACAAAATGACAGCGAATACATGCTCATTTGTGAAACAATTTCATTCAAAAAAATTGAGTAAATTTTTAACACTTCCACTGTTACTCGATTTTATTCTAATATCAGCGTTCGACTTGCATTTTTTTAAGATTAGGAAATGCAACTGTATTTTGAAAGCTTACAACCCTGTCAAGGAGATAACCCCCCTTAAACTCCTTCCTTTGAATATCAGGGGCCCAGCGCCCGCCTCCAGGCATCTGATTTGATATGAGTATGCAACTACGTACATACCCGTCCGATTGCTTCCGGTAAAGTCGACGGAAAAGAAACCATCAGTGCTTATACCAGTCGGCAGCATCGATTCATTTGGCTGTCTTCCAGTTATGATAATTTTATCTTGTGGTCCTTTGAAAGAATAAAGATCGAATCGAACCTAAAACAAAGTTAGCTAATATTCATTTTCAAACAAAATTTTTGCGTACGGTCGTACGGTTGGGTAGCCCTACCCTTAGTGTACAGGATTCTAAACCAGCGGAGTCCTGAAATGTCGCAGGATCCCGGCGGATGGGATCGAAAAATGGCGGATGGCTTATTTGGGAACGATTGCACAAATTTGAATTATCACGTAAAGACCCTCGGCGAAAGCAGTACGGTCGGATAGGGCTACCCCTACTGCACCCCATCTTGGATCTTGGGTAAACCGTGTCCCGAAATTCCGCCGGGGTATGTCGGTCGGCCGAAACCAAAAGTGGGCGGGCCTGTCCACACAGAGACAGACAGACAGACAGACGGATCGTGCTTAATACAGGAAATACCCATATTGTAGGCTCTTGCATACATCTATGAGATGGATCCTGGGATACGCTAGCCCACTACCAATGAAAAAATCTGAACCCAATAAAATTGGTAGAAAATTTATAAATCATGCAAAAATTAGCATAAATTTTTAAATTTTCCCGCTAAACTTTGAATATTTGCTGAAAAACCTGAACTCCCTACAAATTTCAGGGAGAAAATCAGAACCCTCCAACTTCTGACATCTATTACATGCATGCCCTGAGTGAGAACAAGATGAAATTGGTCAGTAACCTGATAGCAGACGTATAGTTCGTCGATGCTGGTCACGAAATCGAATCCAATTTTCGTCCAGTTTGAAACTGCATTGTTTTCTGAAGAATAAGTGCTGAATTAGAATTTAAAATAAAAAAATATAGGGGAACAATTGACCTAATTCGAAAGAGAAAAGTACTCCTTATTCTCTTTCCGACTTTCACGAAAAAGAACATGAGGCAAATCCACCTGCTATTGTTCTTTCGCCTGCTAAGCGCGGATATACGCCCCCAAATGGGAAAATTTTTGAAACTATAAACCCCCAGACCCAAACTCGTGCCTATTTCTGGGCCAGTCCCATTTTTCGTCCAAAAAACCCCGACCTCAATCTCAAAATATTTGGAAAATCAGCCCCGATCTGGCACTGGGCCTCATCATTTTTCAACAGTCAATCCCGGCACAGATGCCGGTCCAGGGCCAAGCATTTAAACTTTAATAAACTGTCAAATTTTCTCTTATAAACATCAAAATTCACTCAAATATCACTAAATTAACTCAAAACTACGTCTGTATGATCACAAAAATAATCTTTCGCCGATGTACACACAATAAAGTGAAAAAAATTGCCGTTAGACACAGGAACTTATCAGATCTATATTTCACGAAGTTTTTTGAGGTTGTGCTTACCACCGTTTGATGAAACGAACAATATATGCAAAGAAAAAATATCACCAAAATAGTGACCGTAGGATTGTCGCATTTCATAAACGGTAATATTAAAAGTTTGAATGTAATTCTCGAGCATTACGAGCGCTAACATTTTATCAATTCCAATAATTCCGCAATAGGAAATTGGTAAGGTAGGACAGTAAGGCATTCGCTCTGTCAGATCCACATATGCTATTGCTTCCACAACGGTAAGCAATTCTAAATACAAATGCACAACGTGTCTTAATTTATGTGTCCAACTTCCTATTTCTAATAACCGTTCTTTCGTCAAATTTACTTGTGAAAAGTATAGCTTGACTTCGTCCTGATACCAGGATGCAGCTTTAAGAAAAAATTTAAAAGGAACTTTTGCAAGAAAATTGTCAACTATTGCCGGAGTTTTCCGTAAATAAGCCCCAGGGCTTATTTTCGGATAGTGTTTTTTCACTGCTGCCTCTTTCAACATAGCACTCCAATATTAATTGTTTGCCCGTATCATGGCGAGGCGAATGTCGTATATTCGGAAATGGATTCGAAAATAAACCCATTGGGCTCATCTAGATAAATACGCCAACCTCTGAGATTAGTTTTGGGAGGGCTTATTTACGGAAAACCCCTGTAGGGGCCCGAGAGAGGAAAACCCTGGTAATTCGATTCCCTGACTTTGGTGCAGGCATGTAAGTGGGGAGAGACTGGGGGAGGCTCCCCCTAACTCGAAAAGAATGCCAAAACCCTAACCCTATTCGAGCAGAAAATTTGAACCCCGTTGAAAGGGATTTTAAAAAATTGGCATAATCAGGCAAAAATTTTACTTTTAGTACTAAAATTGAATCTTAAATTGCATTTCCCCCAATTTTTCTCTGGCTGATTTAAATTTTTGCCTAATTTTTTCAAGTTTTGCCGATTTTCAGGGGGTTTAGATTTTTTCGGATGAGGATGGGGTAAATTCCTCAAAGTCTCCCACTTAGATGTACGGCCCATAGCCCCATGCACACTTCTTCCCCAAACTCCTCTATCTACGCCTCTGTCCGTGCCGTCATACACGCGTTCTTCTTTTCAACTTCATTTCACTCATTTCTGGCAAAAGATCCTTTCCATTCTCAGTAGAGTTGGCCTCCGGTAAAGTGAAAAAGTCATATATAATAATATTATGCGCGAGGCAAACCGTTGAAATCGGCAAGGTAATACTTTTGTTGAAAAATAATTTAATATTCGATGTCGAATTGCTAGTTTGATAATCTTGTACAAGACGGAACCCCATGTCCAAGGTATAATAGCTAAATACAACAATTGTAATTAAGTTAAGCAGCATTGGCACTATCCACTTCCACGAGAACGCTTCTTCTTGTGTTGTAGCGCTGTTAATTTCTTTTGCCAAAATCCATTTAACTAAAAGCTGCTTTGCCCTTTGATAAAAAGATGTCGGCACAGATGTGCTTGCAATTCGATCCATGGAAGGCTTAAGTTCTATAACTGGCGTCGTCGTCTTTTTCATCAGTAAAATCGCAAACGCGATAACTTTTATGAACAGCCAAATTAAAAAGCGAACAATGTCGTACAAAGTGAGTGCGAGCAAAACCCCAATCAGTCCCCCGATTTCTCCCACAAACGTTTCCAAAGTCCATTTCAACTGCTCGTCGAAAATTGGAAAATTTAAGTTCCGAAACGTTAACAAAACTACTGTTGGTTCATATGCAGCACTTGTTTCCATAATTGTCAGAGTAAAGCGTTCACACTGCGGCAAACATTCGTTGATGCAATTTGTAGCAGTCAATGATCCGCTGATATTTAGACAATTCCGATATCGTTCGATTGTGCAGTCGGGTTTCCTTTGAACTGCTGCATTATCAAAACCAGTGAAAGACCACAATGTGGGAGAACAATCACACAGTTTCTGAAACAAAATAGGGTGTTTAGGGTACTAGGGTACTCGATGCGCGATGGGCGCGGGGTTGTGAGGAGGAATTGAGCACCCGCCACCGTCTGGGGGGATGGCTCCACCTACACCTGAGCGGTGGGGGATTGCGCAACCCCTAGAGGGTTCAGCAACTTCAGCCAAAAAATCTGGGGGAGAGTTGCAGAATTTTTTGCGAAGTTAAGGGGAACATGGTTGGCTTCGGGTACATTTTTTGGCGACCCTCCAAAAATAGGATGTTTGAGCAATTTACACTGGATACTATTGAGGTCAGAATCTGGGGGATTTACACCCCAAAACCTTCAAAAAAATTTTTTTGCAACCCCCAGCCGCCGGATAGTGACATCCAGACGTGGGCACGTGTTTTCGTCTGGGGGGTGCGCACCCCCGCCAGTATTCGCAGTCCATTCTATCTAGTTTAAATTTTCGTAAAAATTGTTTCTACTGCCCTTTTTTAGGTAGCCAAAATCCAGTCCGTAAAAATCACTGTATTAGCTTTGAAAGACTTTCTGCACTCCCCCAGATGCCGGACCTCAAAGTTTCAAAACCCTCCGGGGGTGCGCACCCCAAACCCCCCACGCCCAGGTCTGGTGACATCCTTAACCGAAGGCCCTCGCCCGTAATATCTAATATCGTAGGCGCCGTCTCCCACGCTCATCTCTGGTGTGACAGTTAACATGGCATCGTTAGATTTACACCCCAGGCGCCAACCGTGCCACCTCCGATACCCCGAGATGCTCATAACCTCATTCTATCTTGTAAAAGCCAAAAATGTTTCTCCATCTCCATTTTCATGTCTGACCTGTATTAATTTGTAGCGACAAGCTGACTGGCATTCATAAAGAGTTGTTTCCGTACTGCAGCCTGTTTTATCAATCGTACGGTAGACGGCGGAGACAATTATGTTTAGCTGTGTGTGCTCGCTAATTTTACAATACGAAACAGATTCGTCCATCTTTCCGTAAAAAGAGTTATCATAATGCTGCCGATTAAGAAAGTCAATAACTAATACTTCATTATCATCGATGTATCTCTGTGTTCTATTCACGTTAGGCAGGAATTCTGTGCGGGGTCAAATTCTCATGCTCTTGCTTCCAAAGTGTCGTTGTGGTTCTGTTCGTGGATACGGTATGATGCGCGACTCTGATTTGGACAAGGATATGGTACGCCAAAATTAATTAATAATTGTATGCTCAACGTTATGAATGGCTGCGATATTAGCTGCCCCTAAAATCAATTGATTTTTGCCCCCAGAATGGTAGGTTCAGCCCCAAAAATGGTTGGTTTTGCCCCAAAATGATAGGTTATGCCCCCAGATGCCCTCCAAATTATAGGTGTTGCCCTCTAAATCATTGAAATTTTCCCAGAATTGTTCCCTTCGTAGTTTTATCACAAATTGTGATCAAAAACAAATATTGATTTAGATTTAACAGCACTGCATCATGTCGAAAGTTAGGCGAAATTTCTATTGCACTTTAAAAGCTGGAGGAGCATAAGAATTTGACCGTGCACATTTTCTCACCAGTGAGGTACAAACGTAACGTGCTGTGTAAAGTTAAAGGGTATGTATCGAATCTAATCTGAAAACAAATTTCAGAAACGCTGACAAACGTCGTTCGACCGATGGGAATAGTATGCTGCCACGCAATATAGCCATTGTTCGACCAAGTCATATCATCCTGATCGATTTCGAATAAATATAATCTCCGCGAACCGGCGTCAAATTGCGACGTCACATCAGCTCCAAACCTTTGGCGCAACTCATCAATTGTCACACATAAATTAATTAGATATCTCTCAAGAAGATTAGTCGCGTTTAAGTAATCATCCTTTTTGAATATCTCACTTCTGTCGCACTGAAAAGATGTGATATTTTTTGTTAATTCGCACATTGATATTTCTGCTAGATAGATGTGAGCAATATGCCGCAAAGAATTCGTCCACGATTTGTTCAGAGAGAGGATACTTTCTTTTGTCATGTAGTAATCATTAAGGTTTTCCATCAATTCTTCTGCAAATGTCATATTATCTGGCTTAAGTGAGCAGTCATAAAGTTCATCAATGTACAGCGGCAGACATACTGTAGATGCCGGCAGAAATACAGTGTTATTAAACTTAATTTCCAAAGCTGTTACAGTAGGCTGGCTCGCAAAATTTTGGTAAGTTGAAAAGCATAACTTAATAGCTAGGATAGCAAGTGAAACAGCTATCAGTGTCATAAAAGTTTTGCCAATAATCCATTTCCAAGTTACTTTTGTGGCATCTATGTCCCAAAATTTACATAATTTCGACCACAGCCTGTGCAAACCAATCGCGAAACGTCTGCAAAATAAATATTAGGTTGCTAACAGGAGATGTCTATATCCGGGGTCAGCGGCGTGTTGGCACTGAGCATGGGAATTCAAAAAGTTTCTCTTATATCCCGGTTCTACTGTATGCACCCTTAAAATTTTAGACCCAAGTTGACGACCTTTCTCAGGTCTCAAACACTGGTCATTCAAAATATTGCACTCCAGACAGACATGTCCACGGGGGGATGGGGATATCCCCCAGGTACCCTCATACCCACGGCGAAAAATTCGCTGGGGGATGCAGGGCCGGATCATAGGTGAGGCACTCGTGGCATTTGCCTCGGGCCCCCCGATCTAAAGTAGTACAGGAGGGAGGGGCCTTCGGTATTCCGAACTTTGGGGGCACCCTCCAGTAATAGTGGGGCCCCAAAGCTCGGCATTCCTCGGGCTCAGCTTGGTTGTGAATCGGACCCCCAACACCCATAATCCGGACCAGGGGGAAGGAAAATGTTATCTGCATTGCCAAATAAACGTCTGGGGACTATACCCATTACGCGTACATAAATGGAAAAAACTTGTTAATACAAAACGTCAAGAAATGCGCCAATATGAAAGAAATGTTCGATGTGTATTGCTGCACAATAATCATTCCAGGTTTCAAGATAGAAACCAGTCGACGCTCCACATTCAAACTTGTCGCGCTGCGAGCTTACGTTATTGAAGTTTCGTTTAACATGGACCACTTGGAGACGATATTTCAGCGCGACATGCCGCCAACTGCTTCAGTGCATGCCTGTAATCGGGAGGCATGCCCTCTTCCCTGGCCAGGGGTCAGATTCCCCTAGGGGGTCTATCCTCCCCTTCCCGACCGGTCCGCCACGTAGTGGCGAAGACAAATTTTGAATTTCGCGCCAATATCCCGACATGAAGGTGCCCTACCCTCCCCCACAAGTATAAAAGAGAGGTGAGGAAAAATTTTATTCTTCCCTCCCCAAACTTCGACTTCTGGCGCCGCCCTTATGCGCAGCTAATCAATAAAGACGCAATGCCCAATATGGTAGCGCGCCGGGCGCCAAAGATTTATGATACGGGACAGCAAGTTTACATCACATCTTTTTCTGCGACCCTGTATCCCTTTGCTAGTGTTGTTCTACTTATCAGAATCTTGTATCATGTTCAGTAAATAAGATAAATAAAATGAATACCGTTTTGCGTTTGCCGTTTTTTGTTCGATTTTTGTCGACTGTCTTCTAGTATTATTGCTCATAATTCTCTCAGCGACTTCAGACTTGCTTTTTGTTTTTGGTTCATTTGACTCAAAAATGTTTGCACAAATTGATGCAATGTAAGAAATAATCAAAATCAAATCTAAACCGAGCCATAATCCAAATATACCGCCCATCATGCCAATAAACGAGGAAAATGTCCATATATTTATCTCTTCAAAAACCGGATAATCAAAATTGGCAACGCTTAGTCTTATTGATGTGTAATGTATAGAATCGAAAGACCAAATAAAATATGGAATATCGTAAACACGCCGTTCGCAAGGGGGCAAGCAATTTTGGACACAATTACGAAGTTGATCATCAAATGTTAGATTTCTGAGACATTTATTATACTGCTCTATAAGACAACAATTCATTGATGTCCATTTGGTAACCAACGACGACGGAATGCAATTGCATAATTTTTGAATTCGCGCGCTTCGGCATTTACTTGAGCACGAATCAAGCGACTCACTCACGCTGCAGTGCGCCTCTCCGTTAACTATAGGCATTGCTTTATAAATCTCAGTTAGTTTAATTTGAACTGTAGTAGCGCAATACGATGGCAAAGAAAATGTATGAAAGGAACCGTTCCTGTCGTGTACGGGTATGAGGTCGCGTCCTTTTAAATCCACAAAGATGTATCCATAGTCAACCCAATAGTATCGGGGATAAGCTAATGATGTAATAGTAATTGAGCTTTGCTGACTTATGAATGGGTGCTGATCAAAGCGAAACTGGTAGCAAATGAAATCAAGCGAGACGAAAGAAACTCGTTCGATATGAATTTCGGTTCCATTTGAAGTGTCATAATCTTTATGAATAATGATCAATCCGTAAGCGTCATATACCTAGTTCAAAGAAAGGATAATCAGTTTATTGCTATCAGCAAACTGTACCTGTCTGCCAAACTTTTGTCGAAACTCGTCTGTTGTGATATTTAGTATTGTCAGTTGACTTTCCAATAATGTAATTGACGGCACCGAGCAACTGCTATTCACAAGCTTTAAACCATTTTCGATGAAAGTTTCGCTGTTGTTGCTCTCC
>JAQGAX010001833.1:0-10123 GCA_034698105.1 Plectus exinocaudatus | reverse complement strand
TTTTGAAATTGGTATTTGTCCCCGTCCCCGAAAATCCCCGTCCCCGAAAATTCCCCGTCCCCGAAATTCTGATTTTTTCCCCGTCCCCGGAATTCCCCGTCCCCGGAATTTCCAAATCCCCGTCCCCGTTACACCCCTAGCCTCTATCCAGATAGAAACTTCATTTTCATGCAGGACTCAGCGCTGCTGCACACGGCAAGAATGACAAAAAAATTTCTGCTGCAAGAAAATCCATCGTTTTTTGACAAGGCAACAGTGGCCGGCGTCCAGTCTGGATTTGAACTCAATGGACTATAGAATCTAGGCAATTCTTGAACAGAGACGGCATGACGGCATCGATAGTTTGCAATTCCATCGACCAGCTGAATGCCGCATAGCAACAAATCGTCATGGGCATGGTAAAACGATGCATTTTAGGAAAGAGCGGTTTTCGAGCGCGTCTGAGAGCAGTCGTGGAAGCTGGTGGTAAGCGCATCGAACTCAGTTTCGCAAATGTTAAAATCCCCGTTTATCAATTTTCAGCCACTGTTAGAATTGAATGAATTTGCAAAGACGAGAAATAAATAAATAAAAAAAAATATTCGTTTACGTTTGGATTTTCACAATATTTGTTGCCAACTAACGCTTTCGTGTATGAATTATATGGTCGCTGGTTCGGATCCTTGCGAAAATAAGTTATTATTTTGCTTTTTGCGGCAACATAATAGCTATACTACATAAAAAGATGGACAATTTGCACTAAAATTATTGCTAATTGCATCACCAGTTAGCGCGATGCAAATTAAAAACAGAAAAAATCGTGAAGAAAATAAGTTTGTTCAGCATAACATTTTTTCTAAAACGTGTCTGAGCCAATTTTACAGTATGTTGTAGAGCTAAAAATGCGAATATTTTGTACTATAAATTTGCTAATTGGATCACCCGCTGGCGCGGGATAGCAAATGCAATAATTTTGATCCCATTTTCAAAATGTCTGCGTTGCCCAAAATTACCGTACTCCGTGCTAAAACCGGTTCCCTTAGAAAGAGCATCACTGGAAGTATGACGTTGCCATTCGTCAAATGATTGTCGAGTTACATGATTTCAAATAGAAACATTTTTCAAACATTTCAAAATAGAAACCAAACAAAAACATTTTTCACATTTTTTAAACTCGGTCAATTTTTCGAATCAGTCCTGTGGTCCCAGGGAAGGTCCAATCCCAAAATTTTTGATGGGTCATTTCACATAGGCCCATAGGCTACGAACCCACAAAAGATCAGCCAAATCGGAAAATATCGTGAAACCGCCAGGGTGGTCCTAGCACAAAATGCCTCATACGCTTCGAAATATCGCCTACAGCCATCATGAAACGGCCGTTTAGCGCTGTGCGTTGTAAATGTCAATTCCAATGCTTCCACTGCAATCCTCCTTTAGGTCCACAAAAGATCCCAAAAGAAAGATTATTGCGATATTTAGAAGCATACAGATAATCCTTCTATTAATGATATTAATGATAATCCTGCTCGGAACCAATGAATATCGAAAAGGTTAAAGTCATCTCCTGTATGGGATCTGAACTCTAAAAATTTAAAATGGCACATTGTCATTTTATTTGACTGACCATATAATGGGGTACTTCAGGTCATATTCGATCAGTTTACGCATAGTTCACAGCAATTGACCCTCTACATAACTGTAAAGTTTCACAAAAATCTGTGATTTACCCCCGAAACGATCAGGTCGACCCCACCGTGAATGCATGCTCTCATCTACCACAGCCCAGGATATTTTGCAAAAGCCAGACAACTTTTGAACTTCAAAAATGAAAAAGGGCTCCGAAAGGTTGGAGAATGTTAGCCTAGCCTGGCAATTTTCGAGACCCAAACAACTTCAAACCATAATAAACTCGGGAGTTTTCTAGAAGGTTTGAGCAAAGTTAATTATCATGAAGCGAGTGAATCACAGAGTGAGCCGTTTCATGCAATCATGTTTAGATCCAGCGTCGACGCGAAGTGGCGCAGCTTGTTAGCGCAGCGCGAGCGATGCTAGTAGTGATCGACCAGGACCCGTTTCGGCCCCTCGTCCCAGAACGCGAACCGTAACATAGGAAAATTCTGATCCTGAACCCTGGCCGTCATATTGGAAAACACTGCCCAGTACCCTGGCTGTAGGCTTTCAGTCTGTCACTAGTTGCTTGTTTTCGTTTTTTAATCGGCAGTATTAAATAAAAATAGCAAAGAATTATCCCAAAATTAGACATGCTTACCTGATAGAATTTTTCGCTAACATAATCAAGACAAATAGAGTTTTCAAATGCCAAATAGAAACGATAGTCGGTTTTGAATGGTATCTCTTTGCACCACCTTCCAATATCATTTGGGTCTCGTGGGCAGGAATGTGGAAAGTATACTTTTCCTGCGCATCCAAACTGATCGATAGCAATGTGACGTCGAAGTTCGTTCACATATTCCATGCCTGTGAACAGAAAATGTGATTAGTAATTACAGCTGATGAGATAGTAACAAATTATACGAGTAGTTCTAACGTTGCGACGGGACAGAAAATGTATATTGTGGTGCATTACGATACAGCACAACATGATACATAACAAAACAAACACCTTTTTTCACAATAGTTCATTTCAACTACACCTTTATTTAAGACACTTTTTTTCTAAGCATCGAACTTCTTTTGGCACGATCTGCAAAAAGTTTTCAGATTGTGATGAAATTTGGTACTGTGAGGTGCTTTAGTGTGAGAAACTCGAAAATGATGTCAGAATTTTGAAAAAATATTTTCCCTTCGATATATGGCGGGAAATTCAAATTTGAAAATACGGTAACACAGATGACACCAAAATTGATGTTTTTATATATTAATCGATAGGAATGAAGAGAAAAATCTGAAGGTATGCGCAATTTTGTAATTCGTTGAGGGACTCAAAAATTAGGCGGGAAATAAGAAGTGGAACTTTTCAGTTTTTTGAATTTTATGGAAAAATTTGTACACTCATTACAACTTTTGATTACCTAAAATTAAAGCCCAAAAGCTGGGCTATCAAACGGTACCAAGAAATTATGAAACGCGTTACATAACTGAACACCATTTTGAGCTCAAAGTTGGCGCACTCCAAATTTGCGGTGAAAGTGGGTTTATAGAAAATTAGGAAGCTGCGATCAAAATCACTATTTCTATATACCATTCGATTGGAAATGATGAGAGGAATCCGAAAATGTTCTTACTTTTGTAATTGGTTGTGGGATTCAAAAATTAGAACAAGAATTTTTAAACTAATTGCTCTGCCTACTGTGGCTTGTGAAGTTTACTGCAAAACTTATTCTTGTTCTTATTTTTGAGTCCCGCAACCAATTACAAAAGTAAGAACATTTTCAGATTGATAGCCCAACTTTTGGGCTTTAATTTTAGGTAATCAAAAGTTGTAATGAGTGAACAAATTTTTCCATAAAATTCAAAAAACTGAAAAGTTCAACTTCTTATTTCCCGCCTAATTTTTGAATCCTGCAACGAATTACAAAAGTGCGCGCATCGTCAGATTTATCTCATCATCATTTCCTATCGAAATGTGTAGAGACATCAATTTTGGCGTCACCTGAATTACCGTATTTTCAAATTTGAATTTTCCGCCATATCTCAAAGAGAAAATATTTGTTCAAAATTCTAACATTATTTTCAGGTTTTTCACACTAAAGCACCTCAGGGTACCAAATTTTATCACAATCTGACTATGTGCCAAAAAAGGCATCAGAAATTTGATGCTTAGAAAAAACGCCTCCAAAGTTCATTTTTCGCCCTAGTCAGGGGTTATTTATTAGGATGTAGCCAAATACAGCGACTTGCATAGTAATTCGTCATTTTTGCATTCATTTTCGTCAACATTTCCAACGAATCTTATTGAAAGGTTAACTAATCTAGCTCATACGCATTTGATTCGGATGCGGTCTTTTGCATTTGAAGGAAGACTTCACGAGGTTTCGCTTACAATCGATCTTGTGAAAACTGGACGAATATTCGTGACTTGGCAGCTGTTTGAAAAAGCTTCGTTGGAAATGTTGACGAAATTGAATGCAACATTGACGAAAATGAATCCAAAAATGACGAAATTGAGTGCAAAAATGACGAATTACTATGCAAGACCCTGTAGGATTTCTTTCGTCCACAGAAAAACAAAATTCAGTGTAGCAGAATTCTTTTCTTCTGGTTCTTTTTGGCTTTCTAAAATGTTAGTGATGGTCTCTGCACGCGTGGTCTCGAAATAAGGATTGGACAAAACAAACGAACATCGCCATTCAGTGCAGTGTACCAGAAATCCCACATAGCGCTAGTCTTAAAGGCACGATCAAATAAATGTTCATAACCTGGGGCCTGTTTCATAAAACTGTTGAATATTGAGAATTGAGAAATGAGAAATTGAGAATTGTGATTACAATTTCTCAATTGTCTGTTTCATAAAAATTTTAGGGCAGTTGAGATTTCGAGTGTCAATTCGCAATTTCTCAATTCTCAATTCTCAATTCGCAATTGCTAAAATCTCATTTCTCAACGTTAAAAATATTTAAAATCGCCTCAAAAGTCTTGAAAATGCAATAAATATAAAATGTGGTACCAGCCACAATGAACTGAACTATTGTCAGCTACGACAGATTTCCTTCGTGTTTGCATAGTGCTCTTTCGTAAGCTCACAAAACGCTAAAATTGACTGAAAAAGTAGCAAAAGGTACCTTATCTGGTTCGCCACGACGCCGCCTTCTTTCTATATCTATCTCAATTTTTTCAGTAGGCATTCATTTTAAAGGTATTCAGGAATTGAGATTTCACTTTTCAACACCTTTTAGCGTTGAGATATTTTTTGACTAAACTGTTGAGAAATTGAGAAATCGACAAGTTTTATGAAATTGAAACTGTTGTAAACGCAATCTCAACTGTTGAGATTACAACAGTTGAGAATTGAGAATTGCGAATTGAGAATAATAATCTCAACAGTTTTATGAAACCGAAAGTTAAGAAATTGAGTGATGACAATGCAGAATTGAGACTCAGTTTCTCAATTCTCAATTCTCAACAGTTTTATGAATAGGCCCCTGCTTTGGACACAGTTTTCCAACAGATAAAATGCCACTTTTGTTCTAATAGTCATCCACTATCTTATCGTACTATTAGAGAATGTCACATCAGTTGCATATGAGGAACAGCATATGAGGAGAAAGTTGCACCTTTTGTTGGTCGCTCTCTACCCTTGCATGCATGGGACATTGAAACATTTTGGAACTGGACAAACTGAACAGACGTTTGATTGAACAGGTATTGGCGCTAAAACAACTTTCAGAACTTTATGTTATGAAAGCCTTTATGTTCGTAACTTTCATAACTTTATGAAATGAAAGACACCTTCGTCAGGAAGTTTCTGATTTATGGACTACTTTACCAAAGAAAATGAAAGCAAACATATCTGTTGCAAGCCTTGTCAAATAGTAATGACTTTCATAAATATCTCATAGTCACACGAGAGCTTTGGCTCAGAGACAACAAGGCTGCGAAGTATCAAGAGTTTTTTTTACCAAGGTACGAAATATCGCGGCTCCTTTTTGGTCAACATTGAAAGTATGCGCGATCGCGTATCGCTGTTGACGGTGTCAGGCTGAATGTTCCATTGAGGCAAAGGTTCCACATGATCATGTGAGGCTAATTACAAAGGAAAGCTGACAGGCACGGGTGACAGGCGATAGGGTCACGGTATGACAATGAATGAGTGTTGGCACCACGAGATTAACCCTTTCATGGAGTACTGCCACCCTCCTTTCTACATCTTCTTTGACGAGCTGAAGAACTTCTTCTAGCATGAAGAGGACAGACGCCAAGAACAATTGCATGTGGCAACTGATGACCAGTAGAAGGGCCAATGTGATGTTTATCCACCAACCCGCCATTCAATTGGAGAAGCTGGGCATAATTTGCGAAAGTATCAGAATCAGGACCAATCTATCTCTATATGACTCTGCCACATTCAATGGGATTCATTCGCTTTCTCTCTGATAGTGCTGCTCCGTCGACTCGCCAAACTTGGTCATTTGTATGCAGGCGCGGCGCCAGAAATGGAAGGTTGGGGGAGCGGGAAATCCAAAGGACGGGGGAGGCAAATTCAAAAGTTGGGGGAAAATTCAAAATTTTCTTCACAAATGTTAAAATTTTTGCAATTGTTGGGGGAATCCAAAAGACGGGGGACTCCCCCGCCCCCCCCCTGGCGCGCCTATTTGTATATGTACATTGTATGTGCAAATAATATTGTACTTACTTGTGTGCATTTCTGCACGTTTTCATGTGCATTCCTCAATTAAAACGACTCGATATTTCGTACCTCGATAACGAATACTCTCGATATTTTTGGTCTTGATATTTTGACTGGAAATCAAAACTTTTTTGGGTTCTAACGGGTCTTGTGCAATTTCAGTAGTAAAAAGCCACAGCTCCCTGCAACAAAAGTAAATCTGAACCTAAAATAGCGATTAGTATCGTTTTATTAATTTTGAAAAGGGTAATTTTCTGTCAAGTGGCGTCAAGTGAAGTGTGAAGTGACTCCAGCGTATGTTACTACCAAGCACATATTCTAACATTAGTTTAGTGAAAACCACACAATTATAAATATCTAGTATTTATAAGTGTGTGATGTGATTGACTGCTGTATTACGCTCTGAATGCGTTTTGCAATTTGACACAAGCCATGCGACCATCTTGCTCTTGCGTAATGCTGTTTGACGAACTAAATCCCCATCTTCAGTTGACTGCGTATGTCGTAACAACTGCCCATAATAATCCAGACGAATATCACTGTCACGACGATAGGTCATAGACCAATTGAACAGAATGTCATTCATGGCTGGAAAATCAAAGCCTGTGTTTTTGTAAGTTTCTATGTTGATAAACACATAACGTTGCCAGGGATAGCGAACCTTAGGCAATTTGCTAAATGTGTCATTGTCCCAGTGATGCATGAAGAATGTAACAGCATCGGCCTTTTTTGCGAGCGATTTTTTGGAGGTTAAAATGCATTTGACGGGACAATTTTTTGAGTAATTTTCGAGCATTTTCCCAACGTCTCGTTTTAAAATCGTATTCCAAGCAAGGATTATTTTTGGTGTTGGGTTGTATAAACTTTTTATTGGAACGAACATGCTGTGAACAGCTGGATCGATGCCGGAGTACACACCAACCTTTTGAAGACATGAACGAACTTGTTCACTGCCAAAAAATTTGCCTGAACAAAGCTTACTACTTGAAAAATTGACATTTTGCAGCCATGATAGAGATGAACTACTTATTATGTATCCACCTTCATGACCGGTTTTTAACAGACCAGGCCAGGCGTATCCAAAATAGTGAAATTCCAAAGGGTTGAAATTTGGTAAAAACTGACGCAAATTCGTGACATTCACATAACTGTCTTCGAATGCAATCAAAAACCAATCAAATTTTTTAAAGTATTTATAAACATATTTCATAGATGTTAATGTGCTAAGCTTCACGCTTTCATTTCTACGCGATATATTTTGTTCATGAACTAACATGGTGTCCAAGGGATATATGTCTGCAATTGATTTGTTATTTGTTAAAATCATATATCCATCGCATTTAGACAACCATGATTGAGTTAATAATCTGCTACGTTCATGATGAAAACTTTCCAAGGTTATAACCGAACAAAAAAGACGATTTCGATTTGAAAAATAGCGTTTATTCACGGTTTTTTTAATACCTTTAGCAGAGAAAGATTTAAATATGCAATGTAAGAAACAGACCATTATTAGAGTAAGTGAAGCGTAGGAAGAAACCTTGAAACGCACCATGATAAATAAGAAGCTACTGTAACAATACTTTTGATGTCTTCATGGAAAATGTTGATAAGATTTCAGAAAAAATATTATGTGAAGAATCTTGAATAAGAGATTAACGATTAACGATTGCATCAAATTTTTATGCTTGGCTACAGGATCTGGCGTAGAAAATGAGCACATACTTCAACGACCGTATGTATTTTCGCCAAACCTAAACAAACTGGTGCAGAATTAGAATCGCAATAGTTGTTTTAACAGGGTGTTTAATATCAAAAACTCTAATAGATTGTCGCTGTATTAATTTTTTGATTTTTACCCCCTCCCGTTCACGCATTCCAGAATTAAAGTAAATTAAAGTAAACAAAAAACGTGATGAACTCAGTGAAGTAACGTACCACGCAAAATACCGCGTACCGCATAAAGTACCGCGCAAACACTGATTGCATATAATTTGTTAGTAAAAAATTAATCTTGTCCTAATAATATAAAAGAAATTTTATCAAGAAGCTCAAAGAACTATTGTCTGCATTACAGGCATAGTTTGTTTCAACTATCTTCATCTAATTTTTGTTTTAAAATATTTTATGAATCTACAAGTAGTGTTTGGAACAGTATTCTTACTAAATAATTTTACTTAGTAGAATAGTAAATGAGTATTAATTATTAAAATATGTAAGAACGGCTCAACTATTTCTAAACTGATAATCAGTGTTGCAACTGAAATAATTACTGCAATGCAACACTTAGTAATAGTTTAATAATAGTACAATTACAATTCTATTGCTAAATTTCAGCAGCCTCCAACTATTACTATTACAATTAATAAAAATTGGTCACTTACTAAATCAGAAAGTTTTTACAAAATAAACTTTTAGTAAAAGTTAAATAAAGTAAACAGTCGCAACCAATAATATGTGTTTTCTTCTCGAAAATGATTTTCGTTTTCGTGTCCATTTCGTCTTTAAATCCATGAATAGATTTTCGTTTTCTTCCCAAAATTTTGATGTCATTTGTATGGGACGGAAATCGTATTTTGAAATTTCAAGAAAACCGCAAGGGTTGGCACTTGGCACTCACAATCGTTCTTAAATCCCCACACGAAGTGTACGGTACCGGTATCCTCCCATACAAAATAGCCCACAGGGGTGATTGGTGCCGACTCTTGCACCAACTGTAGAAGGCTCTTTGTGGATTTATTTCATCCCCCAATGCACCTTGCGCTTGCTTCTGTTGTGAGATCCCATCAGGTTGCCAATTGCGCCTACTGTTGCATATAGATCACCACCTATCAGGTGACCATCGGCGCTGTCAGCACGCAAATTAGACTGTGGTTTTGGCCAGTTCTGTACACAGCTATCACGCAGCACACGGTTTTTGAACAGTGACAAACTATGACACTTTTACTGAGTTAAAATGTTTTGTTTAATTTAATTTTTAGTACATTTCTATTACTAACTATAATTTATTTGTGCTGACCAACTATCAACTGTCAGCATTGCTCACTGCATCAATAAGCTCACTAATCTGACTCCTGGTACCATCTTCTGGAGCAATGGCAAACAAAATTCTTCCGGAACCACAGTCATTGTCTTAAACAATGCATTACTAGACTTACAGAATTTTCAATGTAAATCGATCACCCCTAGTTCAGTTCAGATGCTGTCTATCAAGTACGGTAGTCTCATCTTCAATGTCTGGAACATTTACCTCCTTTGATGCTAGGCACATGACTGGTTTAGCTGATTGGTATGATCAATTCGCAAAATCAGTTCTAGTTGACAACATATCGCTGTTTGTGAGCAACTGGAACTGAGTAGCGGATGCTCACCTGGACCCCTCGAGCAACGCGCCATCATCCTACAATGAGATTGGTTCCCAAGTGTTCGCCCACTTCCAGAACAGTAACATAGTTTACCCTTGGCATGCCAAATTTCCAACAGAATGAACTAATAGCTTTTCAACTCTAACCTCAAAGTAACAAGTAGGATAGACTGCATTTACATTTCTAATGCAATTTTCAGATTTATATCTAACACTGAATATCTTTTTGCATGCTGCGCTGATCATCACCCTCTCACCTCACCAGCCAAAGTATCGCAGATTCACTACCTTTTTGTATGGAGATCAGCTGTCTTTCCTGTACCATTGGGTCCATCAATGAAAAAGCAATTGCCTGTTTTTGTTGGCCTACTGTGCAGAGCAGAAACAAAAATTTCATTTGCTGCTTCACGCTGAGTGTCATTGAGTTTGTTGTACATTTTCTCACCCAGCTTTTTTTCTGTATCGATATGTTG
>JAQGAX010001832.1:0-10123 GCA_034698105.1 Plectus exinocaudatus | reverse complement strand
ATGATTTCATATGATGAAGATGCGGGCCGCAGCATTTTTGAGTCTCGAAAAGAAACCTTTGACTCACGACAAAGTTACGCATATGCGCACTGAGCAAAATTGGGCGCGCGCAGTGCGACAATTGTAAGCTATGTTTTGCATACGTCCAAGAACCGGAAGGCAGGACAGACCTACGGACGGACAGACAGACTAGTCGTATAGGATCTCTCCGGCGGCTGAAAAAGAAACGACTGCTCTCACCTGAAGTGCTTGAAACGACTTCATTCTCGCCTCGAAATCCTTCTTGGCGCCAAGTAC
The DNA here is from genome assembly GCA_034698105.1 of Plectus exinocaudatus. NCBI lineage: Eukaryota > Metazoa > Nematoda > Chromadorea > Plectida > Plectidae > Plectus > Plectus exinocaudatus. Next base: position 9,826 of record JAQGAX010001832.1, on the reverse strand, counting down.
TTCTTCGCTCAGCATGATGATCTTGTTCGAGTACTCAGCTTCGAGCTTGCGCTCCCTCTCGGCCACTCTCTCCCGGTACTCGCTGAACGTGCCCATCACGTTGTACTTCTGGCGCTCGTATTCGGCGACGGTGTCCTCAAGCGTCTGGATCTTCTGCTTCAGTTCCGTCTCTCGGCCGCGAATCGCCGGCTTGCCGCCGACCATCAAACTCAGGCTACCTGTAACTATATTCTCGTGTTAGTCGCTGTGTACACAAGAGTCACGGAAACTGTGACGTTCAAAGAAGTTTGATCATGTAAAGCGTTGACAAAAGGCAAATATCAGTAAGTAACGGCGATTAGCCAGCTGAATGGGGTCGGAAGATGGTCTTCGATTTGCTCCCTCCCCTCAATGCTGACTCTAGTTTTCGACGGGAGAGCATTGCAAACAACGATAGATTGTAAGATCTTATTCTTAAGATCCACGGCATCTTATTCCCACCCTTACTATTGAAAGCATTAGATAAAACAAAATACAATCGAACTTTACCACGGAGACACTAGTATCCATTTTGAATACTGCGCATCGTACATACGTTGCAAAAATGTCTGTATAGAAACTCTGTACAGCCATTTTAAGCAAATTTCTCCGCAGAAACTTTTCACTTTAATAATTAAAACACTATACTCAGTGGCTTGTTCGACAGCGAGTCGTCATTATTGTTCAGAGAGTCCGTCACCGGAGTCGGCCACGGTTGAACGTCGGGTCGTGAGCTGAACGGACGGGTGTCAGATCGGGAGTCGCGCACGGGGACTTCTTGCGGAGGAGTGGGTGCTGACTGTTGTTGCTGGGGTCGTGGTGATCGGGAGGATCGACGAGGTGATCGCGATCCGTGGGAAGCGTGCGGGGAGGCGGAGCGAAGGTGGGAGCTCAAGCCTTCGTCAAATTCGTCGCTCAGATAGCCGAGCTGAAACAATGGCGCGTTGGCGACATGCGGAAGAAATGCAGTCAACTCTGTTCTACTCAAAGACCTATTTCACTAAAGGGCAATCGCTGCGTTCTGTGCTCAACTGGCTCTATCTCCTGCCTCTGATATAAGATCGGATATCGCTGAGATATAAGACTCATCTAGCTGAGCACAAATCGCAGCGACTGCCCTTTAGTGAAATAGACTCCAGACCTGTATCTTCCATCGAAGGGATTCAAGGGAAGAAGCCGAAGAAAGCTTCAGGAAAGAAAAGGGCGCCGCAGCGCTTTTAGTAACGGAATGGTTATAGGTAACGCCGATTCCCTTTTTAGTTGAAGCACGGAAGCTAATGCCCCGAAGGAGCGCTACATTTAGGTTCGGCACCCAGATCCTATGGTACGGACTTGCTTAGATTCTACGTCAAATCGCAGCTGGTGTATTCTCAACAGAGGTACAGTAATTTCAGCACAATACATTCCAGTCACATAGGGTGAGAGGGTGGTACAATTTGTCGACTGCTTTTGGTCTCGTTAAGTTTTGATTTAGTAATCGGCAATGGTTGTCGAGATAAACATATATTAAGTTTGGAGCATCGTAGAATGATGAAGTCAGGGCCGAGTAAAGGGGATAGGAGGGTTCAAAGCTACGAGCCTCAGGGGCGCCCATTCAGCGCGAGTCTCTGAGACCATATAGAGGCCCCTTTTGCACTATTGAAAGCCCGGGGGTCCGAAGGTTTAGCTTCGTTACCTTCACCTATAATCTGGCACAAGATAAAGTACACTGATAAACGACGCAAGATTATTTAATGACCATTATCAGCACTTGGCGAGCTCGTGGTTGACACTATTGAGAACAATCATCAGTCGCTGTTGTTCAGCTTTCAGTCAAAAAAGCGCGATTCGAAACGCAATTACCCGCTCTCGCAAAAGTCGGTCTGTCATCCTGCTGCTTCGACGTTATTGGTGGCGATGATGGTGGTCGCAAAAGGCGCCCGACACGAACTGACCGGACGGGACGGGCGCCGACGTCGTACCCCCTCGAGGCAACAGCAGCAACAGTAGGGCGCTGTGGCGAGCCGGGCGCGGGTATTTACGGGCCGGCGAGTGAGGGACAACAGCCGGCGGGGGTTACCTGCGCCGAAAGGTGCGCTCGCCGGCGGCCGACCAAAAGACGGATGGCGGCGCCTGTCCCGAGTCCGACCCGGGCCGGCCACCGCTGACGACTCCGGCCAGCTGCCCCGCCGTATCAGCTGGCGCCTCGGAGCATCCCACCGGCACGCATCGGTGGTCGTTATTCAAGCGGCCACGAGACACGAAGAGGGGGACCTGGCCAGCAGCCCCGACTCGTGCACCTTCTTGCCTGCGTCGTCCTCCGCCTCCACCAATTACTAACTGCGCGATTTATGTCTCGCTCGCACCTCATCCCACCCACCGCCAACCGCCCTCAAATCGTTTCGCTCGAAACGAGTCTGCCTCTCTCTAGTCCCCGGTGGTCTCTGTTCGTACTATTCAAATGCAAACTGCCTCTTGCTCCATCGCAATTGTCGCGTAAAGCGGCCAATGTACAACCGATTATGCGCGAGGGATGTTAGCAAGCGGTACAAAGTACGAAGAGTACAAAAAGACCAACGCGGCTTTGTGCAATCAGTGCCCTCTTTAAAAAAATGCGCTGACAAAAAAATTGAGTGATCACCGTTTTCTGCTCAATGCTCCCTTTGTTTCTTCAAGAGCAGGCTCAAGCCTGCGTACGCCCAGGACACTTTCGGTGCCAACCGCTGCGAGAGACACGACGAAAGACAGAGACGCATCTGTTAACAGGGCACTCGGAATTACAATTTCGCGTACATTTCCTTCTGCCTGATCGCTCACACGTACTCTATCAAGCGAATGGCTGATGGGAGAGACTGATATACGCGTGCAGACGCGTTTTTTAAACACTCATTAGAGACCATTAAATGACCGCAGGATTTCAATTGATCAATCAACACAACTGAATCAGAAGAAGACATGACACCTAGATGAACGAATAACGGCGAAATAACATGTCAGCAATCATAGAACGGGGTGGTGCCATACCTGTAACCGGGGGGATCCACCCCTCCCCTCCACAGGCCGGGAAAAAACATTTTCGCCACGTAGAGGCGAAAAATTTTTTGACGTTTTTTTGAATTCGCGTCGGAATCCCGACACGAAGTACCGTAGCGCCTACCCCCCCCCCCCCTCCCGGACCGGTCAGAACCCCCCGGGCCTCGGACCTCCGTTACAAGTATGGGTGGTGCAAATGTTGCTTTACGTGTTTATTCGGCAATGTTTATTATTTCAGGCAAGTGTTTGGCCCCGACTTTTGGATAAGTAACAAAGCTTGCGAGAGCAAGCACATAAATATTACGTATAAAATAGAACAAAGTGGAAAAGGATTTCATCGGTTACGGTAAATTGTCTGGCACGTTATTGTCTGTTTGAATAAAAGTTGTCCAAGACAGAATAACGGCACTTGCTTACTGTAATAGCACAATACAATTTGTTGAGCTGTCGGCCGGTTTGTTCTCTCTCCAGAAACGGTCAAGTTGATCAGCACAGCTTTAATTTCTGTATATTTCTTAATACTTCTTAATCCATCGCCTTGTCCACCTGAAAGACGACAAGGTAAGTAACCAGTTTATAATCAACGCGAAAATTTTCCTATATCTTTTTATCGACCTGAATATATCTTTCAGAGCCAATTAAAACATGGACGGAGTGGAATATTGATCGATTTCACATTTAAATATTATTCATCATCTGCTATTTGCTATTATTCTGTCTTCTATCGAGAAGCAAGAATGTCGTCAGAAAACGGTGCAGCTCTTGATAGACTACAGACTTTGATAGCCCGGCGAAGGGAAAGTATGGCTCAGCTTGAGCGAACGCTTGCTGGCGCCGGTAATGCGCTGCGGATGGCGGAACACGAGCTGATTCGACTCTTGCAAGAGGTTCACGATGCCGAGGGGCATTTGATAGCGCTGCTACAAAGTTTCCAGAGCGCCAGGGCTCTTTTACAGGTTTGTTAGTTTATACTATAGAAAAAAGGGGAAAACTGAATCTGCTAAAGCCAGATATTCCTACTTTTCTATGTCGTATGAATCGAGAACGAAAAATTTGGTAAAGAAATTTATCATTTATGAAATTTTTTAAGAAATATTTTTCGCTTCAGGACCCCTTTAAATATCGCGATTAGCGTAGAAGATGAATATTTGCCACATGTATCGGCTCTCAATTCTCACCCCTCATCCGAACAAAACTATTATTATAAGTGAGCGTTCGGTGCGTTGTTACTATTCTCTGGAGCTCAAATCCGATTTCACTTATCAGCTTTTGTGGGCTTGTGTTCCGAGCCGCTCAGCTGTAGTTTATTGTCTCTCGCTGTGCACTATCCCTGTTCGTTTTGCAATATGGTAGCGTTTTGCCTACCGTATTTTAAGAAATAGTAGCCCACGCAGAAATCGTGGCCCAGGGGTCAGGCCGAAAACACTGTGGTCCCCCATTATGTTTTCAGTTTTTGGCAAGTGTCCTAGGCACCCTGGACGAAGGTTGAAATAATAGTAGCCCAAGGTTACTGTATCTTAAATTACGGTATTTTAGCGATCAGTTGGTCTGAGTGAGGCGGAAATCAACGGTCTGACGTCGTTTGTCCATGAGGAGCTGGAAGGAGATGGCGGCGTCGCTGCGCAGTGCTCCATCTGTCTGGGCGACTTCCAAGCCGGCGACGCGTTGCGCCAACTTCCCTGCGAGCACCGCTACCACACCGTCTGCATCGACACCTGGCTGAAAGTTGGTTTTTCTGTCGAGTGCCAAAACGAATTACTTGGCGCTTTGGGAGGAGGGGTGGTCGTGAACAGACCTGGGCAGTGGGGGGTCGCGCGACCCCCCACGTTTGGCGCGATCCCCCCAGAAAATTTTGCATTTAAGTACGATGGGGGGTCGCCGACCCCCCAGAAATTTATAATGCGATCCCCCAGACTTTAGGAAGTGTCCAGGTCTGGTCGTGAAGCCCCGACCCGATACGCTTGACATCATTGCTTTGCATGAGGGGTTTTACGAAGGCGTTACGTGAGGGAGGTCAAAAGGTCGAAAAAGTTTTGCGTAATTTATGTAGAGCCCCTAATGCAAAAATCGGCATGGAGTGCGGGGTAGCACTAGGGGGTACGTGCCCCCTAAATTCGATCTCCGAAAAGAGACGAATCCCCTTTCTCTTTTTTGACCTGATTATGAGTTGTCCAAGTTATAAATGTCCCCATTAGAAAGCTTTGACTGGACTCTGATGTCACTCAAGACTAGAGAGCAAGTTTTCGAGCTCAGTCATGGTTCTTGCAAGCAGTGCTGGATCATGGGGTCACGGCACCTGCGGAACCCCTTTAGCGCTACGTGGGCTCTCTGAGATCCGTTTGGGCCATCTCTTTGTATTACGGGGAGGCCTGGGCCGAAGCCTCAGCTTTCTTAGCTTCTATTCTGCTTACAGGAGAAAGCCAACTGTCCGTTCTGCCGATCTGACGCGCACCCGCGGATGGATCCCACCTGCGACAATGACGAGTCTGCGGCCTGATTGCTTTCGGATCGTGGTTTTGGCATTCTCTCAACGGTTCGCCGTCGTCTCGCAGCATATGAACTAAGCTTAATGGCTCTACTCTTCCGCTATCGTATTATCTTGAACATCAGGCGTTTTGAAAGTGTGGCATGTATTCCTTTGTTATTATTCACAGAATCACAGAATTTTCTCAATTATCAGAATATTAGAATCCGTTTCTGACGATTCTAGAAAGGAAGTATCAACCATACTTGTAACCAGGGGGGTTCTAGAGGGGTAGGACCCCCCTGGCGTGACCCCTCGCTCCCCCCCCCCCCGAGAAAGTCCAGAAAACAGTTTCGCCATGTAGTGGCGAAAAAATGTTGGCTGTTTTTTTTTGAATTAGCGCTGAAATCCCGACACGAAGGTACCGTACCCCCCCCGAGTAGGTCCAGACCCCCCTGGCCTCAGACACCCGTTACAGGTATGGTATCAACTGTGATTGTTTGAATTTGTAATATATAGCTGTTAAACCTTCATGTTGATATGCAACGATCTGGAAAAAGACTGATGTATCGAGCTTTAACTTACGCAAACATTGGCTTTGTTCTTGCTACTTCTGCATATCTAATATATTGCGTGAAAACGTTTTTTTTGGGGCACAAGTATGGACCACTGAATTTGCCCCTCTGAAGAATTCCCTAACTGTGCACTTGAATAATCAATTGCGTGTCAACCTCTATTGTCCCGCAAGATAAATTTTTACTTCGTGCAATGTTAGCTTATATGTGAAGCATACCTGTAACGGGTCCGAGGCCAAGGGGGTCTGGACTTTCCCTCGGGGGGGGGGGGGGTGAGGTACCTTCGTGTCGGGATTTCGGCGCGAATTCAAATGTTTTCTGGACCTTCTCGGGGGGGGGGGGGGTCAGGCCAGGGGGGTCGGACCCCTGGCTGGGGGAGGGGGTGACCCCCTGGACCCCCTGGTTACAGGTATGATGTGAAGTGATAATTCAGTGAAGCAATTTGATTTGCATAATGCATTTGAATTTGCATTCCCTATTATGCTCGGCTTGAAAGTTTCATGCAGTGTGATGTGCTGTACATATTGAGGATGTTTATTGCCGTCTATTGTGCTCTATGTTGCGCGCGAATTTTGCACCAATCAAATAAAGATTCTTTACTTTTTTAAGTGGAAGCGAATCGTTTTATGTAATCAGTGTTGCACATTACGACTTTTACTGCTTTTGACGAGTTACAGTTTTTACCCTGAGCGGTAGATTTTGGTGAAAGATTTTGGTCAAAATTTTGATGGCTATTAATTTAAATAAAGTATCGTAACCGTAATTTTGTTCATTCGCCGTGAGACCACACATTGCCCATCGTTTCACCAAGAATCTGGTATTGGTTCCGCGTTGAGACATACAGTAAAACAGCGGCTGAGTATCGTGCATTAACCTGATCGTGGTGGAACCAAAACTTGATTTTCTGGATTACCGATCTGTCGCGGGGCGCGATCTCTGATCGTCCGCTCGCTCGCAGGACACAACCGACTTAGCTCCTCTACGTCATCGCTGACGTCACCCCCTTTCTCATTGGCTGATCTCATTTCCCACCAATAGGCGCACTCCGCTCGCTCATATTTAAATCGCATTCTTATTAAGCTAACACAGAGCCGCGGTCAGTTGTTGTTTGCGCCAGGGCGATGACGAATACTGTGACTTTCGTTGTGATTCCCCGCCGCGTACCCGTCCACATATATTCTACAATATAACCCTGATAAGAGGGGCTCGGAATTTAGATCAAACCATAGATGCCTATTCGATTCGTGCACTGTGCTAAAGCACATAACTGAACATGCATATAAGAGCCTTTTTCAACTGCCCGAGCCTGTTTATATCCGGGTTTGATTGTAATATAATTGTTGCCTCAAATCCCAGCACCGTCGACCAATTTTGACTAAATTTTTCAGACGCCCTCAGATTTGCAGTCAACATGGCCGATCACTTGTCTCCGAATGCGAACAATTCGCCGCGAACGAATCGCACGCGTATTGGAAGTCCGCCGCCGCGGCGACCGTCTACGCCGGCTCCGTCGGTCATCGCCGACGGCTCTTCCACTGGCACTCAGGTCGATATCAACTCAGAAGAATACGATCGCATCACTGCTCGCGTGAGTGCCATATTACTACTATAGAAACCGGATATAAGAGAACCGCATAAAAGAGAAAACCGGATATAAGGGAATCTTCTTAATTCTTTTTCCTTCTACTATGCTACAACATGTGGTGGAAACCGTGTACAGTAAAACCCGGATAAGTGCAGCTTCTCGGGAGCCAGAAAAAGCCTGCAATTAGCCGGGTCCTGCACTTATCCGGGTTCTACTGTATAATAGAACTTTTTCCGATTCTCGTGCGTCCTCTTATATCCGGTTTCTACTGTACTGGTTTTTTTCCTAAAATCCGTCCCGAGCGCTTATTTGGTTTTGGCACTTTATCCGTTCGCACTTTGTATCCAACAAAGCTGCTTTTTTGTGTTTTATGTGGGTAGGAGGGCGCTTATTCGGTAACAATATTGATAGGATATGAGTCTTGGGAGAATGTGCGTCGGCCTGGGGGGTATGTACCCCCTCCCAGAAAGTTTTGACTATAATTGGCGATCTTTTTGAAAACAAGTCGCCGAAATTTGGCCATCCGTAAAGCACTGTTTTCCCCTTATCTTTAATTACTTTTCATACCCCCTACCCTCATGCACAACGCTGATCTTGGGCGACTGAGAGCTTGTGGCAGTAATCTATTGCCTGATGAATACTGTAAGGGTAGAAATATTCGGTGATATTAAATTTGGGTGAAAAGTCAGAGATTTAGGTGAAAGTCGTTACTGCCATGTAATGCGTTCTGCTACGTAATGTACGTAATGTTATCTGGCACTGTTATCTGAAAATTTTATCTGAAAATCAAACATTGCTATGAAATGCAAAGTTATCTGGCACTGTGCCAGTGTAATGCATTGCATAGTGGCATTGATTTTTCACCCAATTCACCCAAATTTAATACCACCCAATAATTTCTACCCTTTCAGTATTGAATTAATCCGTTTCAGCTGAACGCGATAATGATTCTCATGCAGTCTCAGGAAGGAATCATGCTCATTGAACACTTCGACATTCATGACTTCGTCTTCATAACTGTCGCCCACAGGGTTTGCCGTTATTGTTGTTTTCCAAAATTGGCTTACTTAAGTTGAGGGGCTGTTCATAGATGACGTCATGCTTGAGGAGATGGTCGCGGAGGGCCCTGACGCTCAAGAATTGATAAAGTTATTGCATATAGATATCGATAGATTTGAGCGTGAGAGCAGGAGACGAGTGAACTGGGGAAATGCTTGTACTCATGGGACTGTCCGATATATACAGTGGATAGTGGAACCCGGATGTACGAGCTGGCAAGGGAATCGAAAAATAGCTCTTACGTTCGGGGTCGTCTGTTTTGTTTTCTTGAGTACTGTATTTCTTGTCAACTACGCATTCTTAGCTCTTATTTCAGGGTATGTAACAAACAGATCATTCTTATTTCATGAGAATTAGTCTTTGAAATACAAGTTTAATGTGTACTACAGTATATCATGGGTTTGCTTACAGTAAGTATTACATCTGGGTTCAACTGTATTGGAGTTTAAAGATTTATGATTAGTTTTAATTTTAATTAATTTTCAAATAAATTTGTACCTCTAGCTTCCCTTGAACTTCTCCCAGTTACACCTACATGTATGCCAGATGATGGGTTATGCAGTCCGCCACACCCAGCTCAGAGCCGTGAGTATCGTATACGTAAGTCCTAGATCCATCATTGAAAATCAGATTTGAAATATTTTGGAATAGTTATACTACGGTATTGTGCGCGAATACAAGAAATATTCAGCAGACTAAACCATTCCCAACTATTTTTTCATATTTGGCGCGCGTTCCTGTAAAATTATTGATTTTCCCCTTACACTCTTAAGCATTTGTGCGCGGCTCCCATTTTGGTGTGGCCGACTGTAATTGATATCTTCCTGTTTTAGATCTCCATCCCAGTCGGTCTGAGCGAGGCCGAAATCGCCAATCTGAGGTCTTTCATCTTCGAGCTGCAGGATGAAGGTTCTGGCGTCATCGTCCAGTGCTCAATCTGCCTGGGCGACTTCCAAGCCGGCGACGCATTGCGTCAGCTTCCCTGCGAGCACCGGTTTCACAAATGTTGCATCGATACTTGGCTACAGGTTAGTCTTTCTATTTTGTGCCATGCAGTCATAGGTGTAACCGGGGAGTCCTAAGGGGGGGGGGTCGGACCCTCCCTGGCCTGAC
>JAQGAX010001831.1:0-10124 GCA_034698105.1 Plectus exinocaudatus | reverse complement strand
CCTTCCATCTCGGCATCCCAGCGAGCTACCGGCTCAGTTGCCAACGTTTCGTGCCTGAAAATTCATAAATATTGAATATCTGGCGACGTGCTGGAGGTAAATGCGCACGTGATAGAGTTGACTCCAATCTCGTGCTCATTGGTGTAAAGCCACTGCGTCTGATCGTAGTTGTTCCACTCGTGACTGATGAAGAACGTCCCCTTAATGGGACAGCCGTTGGGATTCTTAAAGCGCCCGTCGAAGAGCGATTTGTATATGTTGATGGTTCGGTCAGTGACGGCGTCGTCGAACGTGAGCACGACCATCTGCGGCGTGTTGGCGGCGCTCAGTCCGCCCGGGATCGCTGTTCCATCGCGACTGCAGAAACAGTCGGGCAAACGGCACCGATTCTGATCACACGGCTCGGCTTGAGCAATCTGACCTGAACGCTCACCGTCTTCACAACTGCGCATAAACACAAGCATTTTGATTGTAGCGCACTTTGGCACAACTGGCCGCTCTCTGTGGTTGTGGCGGGACAAGTACAGACGCCACCTTTGCAAACTGAGCCGCCACCGCACAGTTCGCCATTGCTGCAGCTGCGACCAGGAAGCACTGCAGACACATGCGGATTAGTTCGAGTTAATACGTGCAAACTCGTGCATGCCAATCGTTCAATTGAAACAGGCAGAAGCATTCGAGCATTTGTATGACTTACCGACCGGCGCCTCAGAACACTGGAGATTGATCATAATGTGACCAAACGGGCAAGAACAAGTGTTCTGGTAGCATTCAGCTCCCCCATGACAATTGATACCTCCTTCGTTGCTGCACCATGATCCAGGGGGAACTTAGAAGATTGAAAGAGAGCGTTCATAAAACAGTGATAAGCTACATGTTCCTTTAGCGTACCAGAATATTGCCGGAAAACGCAAACGCCAGACGCTGATTGCGTCCTTCCATCAGCACAGGTGCATTGTCGATTTGAACAAAGTGCGCCTCCTGCACAATCAGTGTCCAACGCGCATTGACCGCCAATTGGAACTGAATTTTCACAAGGTACTAGTTACTTAGCCAATTGCATTCACTGCCTACCTCCTCCTCCGCCAACGCCGTCTATAGGCATGCAACGTCCGTTTTGGTTACGGTATCCGTTTGGACACAAGCAGTTGCCATTTCGACATACAGCACCACTGACGCATTCGCTGCTGTCGATGCAGCTACTTCCGATTGGCTCTAACATTCGTTACTATAAATCACAAAAACAATAAGACTGAGACCGTACTTGCACCGGTTGGAGTTGTCACGCAAGAGCCGCCAATGTTGATCGTCGTCGGACGACAAATACAGTATCCATTTTCACAAACAGAGTTTCTTTGACACGGGGCCGACGCCGCCGGACAAGCCGAGCCAGGCAGAACTAACAAACGATTAATGTCAGTGGACAAGGGCAAGCACTTTTTCACTTTCGACCTTCATTGGTGTCCGATTGATCGACGTTGACACAACGCCCTTGTGTACTGACCAGCTTGAACTGGCCGCAGATACAGTAGTTCCGTACACAGATGGAATCTCCGAGACATGCTGTCGTTGCCGTGCAGGGAGAGCCAGGATTGGCTTCAATTAGTGACTCTTGCAATATTGCTCTACACCAAATAATACGCGCATACCAGAATTTGGAGCGTTGATGGCGACGCAAATATTGTTGACAGCCGCCCGGTCTGCTGGACAGCGACATAAGCCGTCGGGCGCGCAGTAAGATTCACCAGAACAGACGTAACCAAGTCGTGAGCACGGACTGCCAGGAGGCACATTGACAATGTCTGCCGCTCCGGTCCCCGACAGCACACAGCTCCTCGTATCGGGACTGAATTCAGAATAATAATTGGTTGCATGCAATCTCGGAAACTATCTAACTAGCTAACTTTGGTGTCTGATTCAGTGGACAACGACAGATGCCCAAAATACATGACGAACCGCCCAAACACAAAGTGCGTGCAACACACTGTTGACTAGGATAAGCTGAAAAATAACAGTTCAAGAACAATAGTACTCTGCTATAATTACGATGCGGTACCAGATGGAATAGTGGGTGGAGACGGAGAATTGGAGGCGACGACGCAAGCCCCGTTGATCGCTGAATAGCCACTCGGACAGGTGCAAATGTTGTCCGAGCATATCGAACCGCCTCCGCATCGTTGAAGGCAAGTGGATGGCGTGCAACGCTCATCGCACGTCTCACCTGGATTCACTGAAATGGTAAAACACATGTTTGTAGGCAAATACCGCATCAACCATCACCTCCAAAATAAACGCGTATGGACTACGGAGCATTCTTACGGATAATTGTCGGCTGCGGAGTCGGTGAAGGACTGTTGGCTGCGACGCACAACTGACCGACTGCCATGTAGCCGAAGCTACACCTACATACATTGTTAACGCACGTTGAACCTCCTTGACAGATAATTCCCTGAATAGCACAGGATTCGCTCGGATAAGCTAAACGTTCACTTTTTGTTCAACGACCCTGCAGAGCGGATTTTCAACATACCTGTACCAGCAAATGGGACGCAGCGATCGCCAGCAATGACCAGGGTGCTCGGACAAACACACAGATTCCGCACACACAATGCTCCTCCTCGACAAGTTGCCAGCGATGAAGAATAAACATCGCATGCAGTTCCCGGATTACCTAAAAATCGAGCAATTTCAACGAACGATAGGACAAAAAAATCACTTACCGACTACGGTACTGGGTATCTGCTGACACTGATTATTGGATGGACTTTGCCCTGGTGGACATTGGCAAACTCCGGCTACACACATTGAGTTGCCGACGCAGACTGAACTCGCATCACACGCGTAATTCGGAAAGACAGTAGTTTTCGTTGCCGTGCACTGATTGCCAACTGGCAGCTGATTTGACGCGCAAGTACAAAATCCTCCAACGCAAAACGAACTGCCGAGACACTGTGTTATTGTCGGATTGCAACTTTCGCCGGGAAGTGCTGAAATATATGATTTTTTGAAAATATGTAAATATTAACTAATTGGAGCATACCTGTGAGTTGTTGCGTAACGCACTGGCCATTTTGCACAATTTCTCCACTGGGACAAGTACAAAACTGATTGGCGGCATTGCCCGCACACACACTATTTCCGGTGCACTGGAGACTGGCATCGCCGGATACACACGCGCCTCCAGGTCCAACTAAATAAAGTATGATCGTGGACTTTCGAGACGACTTAAAATTGCTGCCTACCGTAGCGCGTGCTGACTATACATTGACCGTTCGAAGCGGCGCTGCCCGTCGCGCAAACGCATATTCCACTTCTGCAGAAAGAGCCGCCCGTACACGCAGCCGAATCGAAAAAGCAAGATGTTCCAGGTGAAGCTGAACATAATAAATTTATATTTGACGTATAGTCAGCAAATGATGCCAAATGTACCGGCTTTTCCTGACCCGCGGACACATTCCGCATCTGCCTGAACCAATCCAGGAGGGCATTGACATACGCCATTTTTGCAAACTGAGCCGCCTGCGCAGTTGCCATCATTCGTGCACGCGCGCCCTGCTCCAACTGAAAAATTACACTCATAGTTCGATTAGCAAAGTTAACGCCTTACCAATCAGTTGAGCACACGTGGATCCTTGCGGCACCCAGCCCGGTTGACAGTGGCACAACGAGGCTATGCATTCTGCGCCTCCGCCGCAGAAATCACCGTCTTCCTGACATTGTTTTCCAGGATCAACAATTGATTTCTGCACTGTAAAGTTTACCAAGTTAGTGAAACATCGATCGGGTGTACTTGCCTGTCCATCGTTTGACACAGCGCTGTCCAAACTGAACCAAGTCGGATGAACATTGGCAAATTCCATTCAAGCATTCAGATTTCGCAACACAGGTCATGCTCGAGTTGGGCACACAAGGCTCGCCGAGTCCAACATTATCAGGTTCATTGAGCAATGTTAGTATACCGGATGCATTGGTTATTGGCAAATGTTCGTCAACCATTACATCATTAATCATTGGGGTATCATGCAGCCAAAGTGAATCTGTTTGCCGACGGAATCCTGTACGAGTCACAGAGTAGCCAGTGTGCCAAAATGAACGACGAATCCAAAGAAATTAACTTACCGCTCGACGGCGGCACACATCTATTGTTGACAATAGCGCTACGGCCAGACGGACAAGCGCAAGTTCCGCTGACACAACTGCTTCCTCCGCTACAAACCTCCCGATTAGCACAAGATGACCGTGGCGTTCAATGAAGGACACTTACCCGCATCGTTCGCCGTTTCCACAATCAGCTCCAGGTGGCACTGAAACGAAAGGTGACAATGAGGTCACGCTTTTATATGATAAAGGTAACACCTGTGGCGTGCGGCATGCAGAATCCATAGCGAGTTAGTTCGGTGCCGACTGGACAGCGGCACGTGCCCTGCACGCATTCCGCTCCGCTGGCGCATTGGTTGTTAGACAGACATCGGGCATCCGTGCGAGCTGTACAATTAGTCTCGTGAACAAACCGTTAGAGCACAACGAAATATGGTTGGTGTCAATGTGAACGAAGCAAGCAATCGGCAGCTCAATCATACTTTCGGGGGTGACGCATGTGCTTTCTATTCGCAGCAAGCCAACGCGACACTGGCAGAAACCAGAAATGCAGCTGGAGCCGTTCGAACAGACAATCAGATCGCCATCGCATTTCATTCCCGGCTTAGCAACTGAAAAGCAAATCGGCTTGTCAAATCCAGCCGCAAGCAACTAAAAAAACAAAAGCCAGCAAAAACTGAACCGTTCAACGAAAAAGTGATAACGCCCGGTGGAGTTGTTGACGAAATTTTCCGAGGAAATGTCATTGGTTCGACAATCGAAACTATTCGTTTGGTCGTTGTTGCGGTGTCTGTCGTCGTCCGCCCTTTCATTGTTGCCGTCGGGGCAGGTGCAGTCGCTGCAGTAGTCATCACTGGCCAAATTGAGCGGTACGTCGTTGATGGGACTTCCGTCGAAGTAACAGCTGGTGACAGCTCTGTGGTGGTAATGGTCGGAAGCGGTCTCGCGCTCGTTGGCAGAGCAATTATGGTGATTGACGACTTATTAAAGTGAAGCTCTTCTTCAATTTTTCGAAGCCGTTTAGCTTGAAAAGCAGGACAAATTAAAGGAGATTCAAATAAAAATTCAAAAAATCAAAACCTTCACGAGCTGTTTCACAAAAATTGTCATGTAACTCAGTATCAGGTGGACAAAAGCAAACGCCTTTCTCGCAGTAACTGTTTCCTGAACAAATTTCACCGTTCGCACAGCTCGCAAGCGGAGCAACTAAAAATCAAAAAAAAATTTCATGAAGAAGAAAATGAAATGAGCACCAATTGATGCAGGTCGACAAACTCCTTCGATGATCACCATTCCAATTGGACATTCACACCGATTTTCCAAGCAGAAAGCACCATTCTGACATATTAAATTATCTGAACATCTTTCGCCAGGAAGAACTAAACAAAATAAATAATAGTTCACGAAAAAAGCAGGAAACCAAAATCAAATAAAACCTCTTTCGAAAGGCGACTGTTTACAAACGTTGCCATCCAGTCGAAATCCAATCGGACACCTACACAAGCCTTGAACACAAATTGCATCTCCGGAGCATTTTTCCTGAGGAGTACAAGGCTCTCCCGGGCGAGCTAAGCTTAGCTTAGCTAAAAACAGCCCGTAGCAAGGTTCAGACATACAGCAAGCGATTTGCACCTTTCTCCGTCGACACTCTGCATTTGCCATCGACCATGAGCAGCTTGCCCGGACACACGCAAACTTTACTGTGGCAAAAAGCTCCGCCCGAACAGTCGTCGTCCGAGTTGCAGATGAAACTGCCGCGAATGCTCACTTTCTTCTCCAGTGGTCTGTCTGTACGACATTGGCAACAATAGCAAGCAGCGCACGAAGGCATACGAGCAACTCGCACAAACACAGCAAATCACGCGTCAGTCTACTGTAGGAAAAGTAAAACGAACCAATCGGAGGATCCGTGCAGACGTTGTTGCGAATCACTTCTTCGCCCGCGCAACGGCAAACCCCATTGTTACAAGCTGCAATTACGAACAGGAACGGTACAGAATGACTTTGAGAACGACTGACTTGATCCTCCAACACATCGCTCGCCTTGATCGCAACTCATTCCAGGGGCAGCTGCAAAAAACAGTTGAAGCAATTGGGGTGGATCACATTCTACCTGGTGCAGGCGTCATACACTGGTCACCTCGCTTGATCAGTCCCGCCGTACAAGAACAGATAAAATTAATACAGGCTGAACCTCCGGTACAGATTTCGCCTCGATCACAGCGCGCACCAGGACCCGCTGAAACGAACTCTTTGATGTTTGCGTGTTGCAGTCTCAAATCAGAGCATAAAAAGAGCCCTTAACCGTCCGAAATATGAAAGCCAAAGCAACAAGCCATAATATCGCCTAATTATGAATGAAATCATTACGTCGTGTGTGACCATCCTAAAACATTCAAGAGTCTTATAAGTATAATTCACAGTTTAACATAATCCGGCATCGACTCTTTGGGCGTTGATCCTGTCTGCTTCTATAAAAAGTGGCCTAGCAAACATTATATTTTGCGCAGCAGGATGGCGCAGAAATGAGTGCACATTTTCAACGGTGTTTTTTCGTTAAAATTCAACGAAGCCGTTGAACAGTGTACTCGTTACTTGTGCCACCTGTACATTGGGTATTGCTAAATAAGAACCAGTTTAACCGACCTGAAGGAGCAAAGAGACAATTTTCGTCTCGAACAATGCGGCCTTTTCCACATGTGCATACACCATTTATGCACGAGGAATTTCCACTGCATATATCATCAGCATGACACAAATATCCAACGCGCACTTAAATAAAGCAAGAACTAATAGCTATTATGGAGTAACAAAATAAACAAATCACCTTGAGAGCGAGAAACGCATCTGTCGCGACGAATAATTCTGTTTTCCGAGCAAGTGCATATCCCCGAAACGCAAATGGAATCTCCGATGCAAAGATCTCCGGAGTCGCAGCTCATTCCTGGGCGAACTGCAAGAATCACAAAGTGAAATGTTTGTAATCAAGATATTTGCTGTTTTCAACCTCTCGGAGGAACAATACACCGATCATGACGTATGATGCGTCCGCTGAGACAGACGCAGCGTCCGTCACGACACTCGGATCGGTCCAAACAGATTTCACCGCGTGCACAAGAGCCTCCGGGCATGACTGAAATGGAGCTGAATTGAGCAAGAAGATTCGGGCACTGCCTACCCTGAGGTATATGGGCGCAGCGCTGTCCGATGGGCATCTGGCCTGCTGGACACTGGCAAACATTACTCACACAACGGGAACCCATTTGACATATGTCGTAACTCGCGCGACAGGCCTGTCCAGGGGCAACTCGAGAAGCCATTTCGCAGGCACCTTCACGAAATTAGTCGCTCTCAAGGTGAAAAAATGCAATATTTTGTTACCTTCGCGAATCACGAAATGCCGGGGACACACACAGCGACGCCTGACTGGGTCGCATTCGGAACGACCCAAACAGATAGATTCAGTCACCCCACAAATTCCACCTGGCAACACTGAACGCACAACAACGGTCAACGACGGACGGGCACAGTCGGTCAGTCATCAACGCACCTCTCGGTTTCGTCACGCACTGACGGTTGAGAATCAGCTGATGCTGCTCGCACTGACACGTCCCGGCAACACATTTACTCCTAAACATTGAATTAGTTTTGGCTCAATTTCAAACATGCGTTTAATTACCCGCCAACGCAGATTTCCCTATTGGAGCATGGATAGCCAGGGGGCGAGCGCAGCGCTTCTACACATTTTTTGCCGACGACGATGTGATCATCCGCGTAGCAGGTACACACCACGTGATCCGAACGATCGTCACAAAATGACCCCTCAGCGCATTCCTCGCCGTCCACGCAACTTTCACCAGGAAGCGCTGAAATTAAACAAAGTCATCATGTGTTCTAATAGAAAAGGTACGCACGCACCAGTGCGCTTCACAATGCAGCGCTCGTTTCTGACGATCCAGCCATCGGGACAATTGCATCGGCCCATTTGACACACGGTACCGAATCCGCATTGACTCAGCAAATCTCTACAGTCGCCGCCAACGCCGACTGCAAGTTGGCGCAGAAATAAGCAAAGAGCGAGAAAAAGAGAACGTGAAAAAGACAGGTGCAAGCCGTTAGCGGGAGAAGTGGTCGTTGTTACCAGCATTGGGGGCAGGCATGCACATGCCGTTGACGACGTGCTCATTCGGGGAGCAGACGCACATGCCATCGACGCAGTAACTGTTCGCCGAGCAGGTCTGTCCACTGGCGCAGCTCATGCCCGGCTCGGTGATGACAAACTGACAGATGCCGTCCACTGGGATCTGACCGGCTGCGCAGTGACAGAACCCATTTCGGCAGGACGCACCACCTGTACACGGCTGCTCATCTGAACAGGTGGACAACGGAGGCGCGGGCAATAGAGAGTCGTCCTTGTTCGACTTCTGGATTGCCCTGACTGTGTCCACGCACACCGATCCGACCGCCAGTTTGCCCGTCGGACAGACGCACAATCCACGTTCTGTGTCACACAATGAACCACCGCCACATTGTAGCTGATTAATGCAAAAACCAAGCGAGCCTATAAACAAAATCGTATGTCCAGCGGAACGCTAAGGGCCGTGCACATGCAAACCTGACGCTGCGACACATTGAGCACCAAGAATTTGAGTACCAAGAGGGCATTGACAAACGAAGTTGATACAGTTGCTTCCTCCGCTACAAATCTCCTGGTTTGCACACGATGACTGAGGCGGTACTGAAAGAACGCGCCAATAGATGAGATATGCTTTCTGCAGCAGTTGCAACTGAGTAACGCACCAGAGACTGGGGCCCGGCATATTCCGTTTTGATTGACTGTGTTGATCGGACACGTGCAGACTGAGTTGATGCAGACAGAGTTGCCTCCACATCTTTCCCCGTTGGCACAACTCGACCCAGCGATTACTGTAGGCGAAACCCGACACGTGCCGCCTTGTATGGTCATGCCCGAAGGACATTCACATCTGTTGAAGACACAGACGGACAAGCCAGTGCATCTGAGTAGCTGATTGTCGCAAGGGGAGCCGGGCGACACCTGCTGGATTGGCTGGCACTCTCCAAGGCGAATCACCGTTCCAAAAGGGCATGTACATAGTGAATTTGAGCATGTAGATCCGCCTAGGCACCGCTCGAGGCCAGTCGAACACTGACCGCCAGGCGACACTGAAGCGGACACATGCAAACACTTGGCAGGCATGCAAGTTCACTGCGGCTAACCGGCTGGAGGCAGTTGGCATTGGTCTCGAATCGGCTGTTGATTTTGCGGACACGAACACATGCCACGCAAACAGAAGCTGTTGCCTCCACATTGAACAGTCGGGTTGCATGGGGATAACGGAGGGACTGCAGGTCGCATGCACGAATTAGCATCATGCGTGTTAGCACAGCTGAGAATCGCTTACCGGTGATCGGCGTGACGCATTGCGCGTTCAGAACCGAAGTGCCCACTGGACACGTGCAATTGCCGTTCGAGCAGAACGAACCGCCAGTACACAATTCGCCATTTGCACAGGAATCCAATGGTCCCGCTTCGACTGAAACGAAAATTCATCTACGTGACAATTGCAACCGCTCAGTGTTAATTGCAGTACTGACGTGCAACAATGACAAACCTAATTTGCATATGCCATTAGTACTATCCATTCCGGTTGGACAAGTACAGACTTGGCCCGCAGAACACGTGGAGCCACCCAAACACTGCGCATTGATAATGCAGCTCTGTCCTGGATTGACTTGCTCCTTGCATTCTCCTTGATATTCCACCTGGTTCGAGCGGCAGCCTGCAGGATGGAAAGCACACGTACATGCGAAAGTAAATTTGTTAGTCACACTAGCTCATACACACAACGGCAGATGTGATATGCTGACGAGAACGTACCTGGATTGCACAAGCCCTTGCTGTTTAGGATGTAGCCACGAGGGCAGACGGTGTTGCAGGTCGAACCCGTCCACGCCTGACTGTTCGGACAGCGACAACTGCCCCGATCACAGATCATTCCCGGGGA
>JAQGAX010001830.1:0-10125 GCA_034698105.1 Plectus exinocaudatus | reverse complement strand
TCATCACCGGATATAAGTGTATAAAATTTCATTGAATTCGGTCATCGCAGTAAAAAGTTAGAGGGGGTGCGTAGTTAGTTACTTCTGAAACACCCTGTATACGTCCGATCCCCTAGACCCCTAGTCACAGGCATACCTATAACAGAGGTCCGAGGCCAGGGGGTCTGGACCTTCTCGGGGGGGGGGAGGGGAGGTACGGTACCTTCGTGTCGGGATTTTAGCGCTAATTCAAAAAAGCAGCCAAAAATTTATTCGTCACTACGTGGTGAAACTGTTTTCTGGACTTTCTCGGGGGTGGGGGGAGGGGTCAGGTCAGGGGGCAGGGCCGTGCCATCGGTTGTGCTGACTGTGCTGAAGCACAGGGGCGCCGGACAGCGGCTTGTAGTAAAGGGGGCGCCGAAAGGTGCCATTCTAGTATTAAAGGGGCGCCATGCCTAGGAGGGTGCAATAGTCAAGCACAGGAGCGCCCAGGTGGCATGGCACGGCCCTGCAGGGGGAATCCGACCCCCCTGGACCCCCTGGTTACAGGTATGGTTACAGGTGCGTTTATGGGTATCTCCATTACTCTTCGTGCCATTGACAAATTTGCTGTGATTCTTTCCCTTCCTCCGAATAATTTTTGAATCTCTCTTCAGTACCTTTATGGGCATTAAGAGCAAGACCAAATTTCCAAATCGTAAGGAAATGTCGATGTTTTCTGTCTTATAATATTCAATCAACTTATTCATTGTCACCTGCTGATACTTTGCCACCGCGATTCTGGCATGCGCAGACAATTCGGGTATTTCTGAAAAGTGCAGCAAATAAAAGTACTCTTCCAATAATAGATGAAAGTACTGTGGGGTACCTTGGACCATACATGTAAGGGGGGGAGTTTGGGGGAGGTTACCCTCCCCCCAAATCCGGACCGGCCCTAAAATGAGAGAAGGGTCCCCCTTCTCATTTCAGCCAAAGGCCGAAAAAACTTGAAACCCCCCTACCCGGCCAGGTCCAAAAACGAGAGCGGGTTCTCCCTTCTCATTTTCGGCCGAAGGCCGAAAAAAAATCCTAACCTCCCTCTACTTTCGCAAAAAAAACCTGAACCCCTCCCTAACTTTCGCCACCTGTTACATGTATGCCTTGGACCTCTAACTTCGGCAACAACTGAAACCCCTGAAAATTTGCAAAAATTGATTGCAGTTCAAAAATTCTCGCGCCAAAATTTGAATTTTGGCGGGAAAACCTAAATGCCTTCAAATTTCAGGGAAAAATCTGGATCTTCCAACTTTCGCCTCCTGTAACATGCATATTTATAATAATTGGCACAGTAAATCTCATTCTTGTTACATATAGAGATATCGTAACCAAGCACCTGGATTCCACAGAAGGAGCAATAGAAGAGTAGCAAATTCGTTTTTATTTGGCATAAAAGCGCGCATCGACGCAACGAGCTCACGGCTATGATGCCGTGCGCTAGGCTGGCTTATTCTGCAAGTTTCTGAGGTAAATTTATTCGTTCACGTGTCTTTCACAATGAAATATCAGTATAGCATACCTGGCGAGAAATTCGGGATCATTGTGGGGCGAAGTATTTTGAGCGTATAAACGTTTCAGCGAGTCTTCATCTGTGAAGAAATAAGTTCCGTCCAGTAGGGTTATTCGATTGAGATCAGTATGTTCTGTTCGAGTGTGCAGCATAGCTGATTCGGCTATATACGAAGCCAGCTTGTAATGTTGATACAAAATCATCTAAAACGAATGGAAATTCAGCGAATGGGAATTCAAGGGCTCATTTTTCGGGCTTCCGAAAGCTGGGGGAATGCCCCCAAGCACCCTTCAGCTAACGCGCCTGACGGAAAGAGTCAATGAGCTGAATCAAAGGCAATTATATAAATAGACTGACTCTGTCGTTGTCGGAGAAATTCGTGTTGGACGCAGCGTCGTTCATATACTGAGTCACCAAACTTGGTTGGCTCTCATGAATAACTTGAAAGTTTCGCAGAGTAGCAGCAGTCGGCGTATTTTGAAGCTAAAGGAGGTTTATTTGACTACGTATTTGGGACGACTTGACTTGTTCTAATCTAGCTCCACTATCAAGAAAGGGAGCACCACGGGGAGAGAGCATCTATTGAAGTTCTTGACGGGAACCACTGCTTGCCCTTTACCCATACTGCGATTTTATTTGTCCAAGACAGTATCGAAGCAAAGGGTCTGTACTTTGACAGTTTAAATTAGTGGTCGACCGATTGATTCCCAAATGCATTTAATTCAGAGAACATTTAAAAAGAGAAAGTGCAACTACATGTTTCGATCTTTACGAGATGCTGATTGAATTCTTACTAGCATATCGGCGCCATACACCCGGCGATATTGCTGCTGCCTACGCTCCGTGTGTGTCAAATAAATGTGCACAGCGTCGTCAAGGTGTATTTCATATTCGGCTGGCAGTACAGTTGGCGTTAATTCGACATGCTCTATCTTTTTCCATTGCTTTCGAACGCCTAAATAAACATAGTATACAACTGAACAGGCAAATCGCTTCAAAATCGACTTTATTCTCATTAGATCATTTCTCGACCTGAGGAATACCTGTAACCAGGGGTCTAGGGGCATACATGTAACGGGTGTCCGAGACCAGGGGGTCTGACCGGTCGAGAGAGAGGTAGGCGCTACGGTACATCGGCACTAGATTTCGGCGCGAATTCATAATTTTTTCGCTACAACGTGGCGAAAAGTGGCGAAAATGTTTTTCCGGCACGCGGGAGTTGGCGACTCCTTCCAGTGGGGCTGGCCCCTGACCAGGCAGGGTGACCCCCCGGTTACCGGTACGCATTAATTTCGGACGCTTTCCAGTGGGGAGGGGTTCAGACATTTTCGTCGAGTAGGGGTAGGTAACCTCCGCTCAGCCTCCCCCACTCTTATCTCATTCGAAAATTCCAAAATCAAATAACTCAACTGTTTGGTAGCATGCCAACGGCAAGACATTTTTTCAGGCGACAGCTTCGGCAAGATTTCCTGTTTTCTCTGCCTGAAATACGTTGAAGATACTATGTATAATTTTAGTGTAAGATCAAAGTTTACGTTCTTTCAGAAACGGCTCCGATCGGGGCTCTGAAATCTTTCCCAAGCAGCAGAGATCCGCATACTCTTCACTGTTGTTAATCAAAAACCTTCCCTATTCCCAAAAATCACCATATTCAAATTGTCTAGACCAGATCGAGCCCACAAGGACCCAAGTATAGGTAAAACCAAAAAATGAAGTCTGACGTAAAAAAGTTACATCTTTTGAGCGACCGTAGCTTCTCAATTATAATCTTTTTGGGACCCATCTCTCCCGGCCGCACCATTGTTCGGCCCTTAACTTACCATGCGCTATGATGCATTGATCCTTGTTGCTGCAGGTGTAACTCAGTCCTTCAGCGACAGTTCTTCTGAAGAAAGCTGCGCAGGCGGCGCAGGACGAGGCGTCGAAGTGGACTCCGTGAGCGATGGCATTGCAGACCAAGCACCGCCTTTGTAACGTCAGCATCTGAGTCGTCATCAGCCTTTCGTGAGCCGCAACATGTAGAGGTTTTGTTAACTAAAGGCGATACAGCCAGTGTTACTTGTGATATTAAACTTCAGAAGTGACACTGACACTGTCATTTTGAATTCCAACAATTAAATGTGATATCGACCCTTTGGGTCCCACGGAACATACGCGTTGTCGCAATGTACAGTAATCGCGGACCTCTGCTTTATAACATTAGAGAAGGTCACTACCAAACATGGGCACAGGTCTGGGTCTGGGGGTGTATAGTTTCAAAATTTTTACCCTCTGGGGGGCGATATCAGCGCTCAACAGGCAAAAAACCCCATTCTATCCAGTGTGACGTTAAAAAAAGTTTCAGCCACCACGTGGCGAGAGTGCAATCCGCGCCAGAAAATTTTCCGTCGCGTTTTAGACCCTGTAGGGTGTACATACACCCCCGTGTCCATCTCTGGTCACTACTATCAAAAGCGAAGAAACTACAGAACAATACTTTTCAAGCCTTTTGAAGGAAATATTTGATCAATTGCTGGAAATGTCCTGTTTCGTCCTGTTCTATCCTAACCTGAGTAGACAAGCTAGACAACCTGCAGTGGGCTCGGCGTTGCTAATTCAGTGTTCAAGAATCTGAATGATAACTCACCAGGATTAGTCTAATCCCTTGCTTCTCTGCCGCAGACGAGCTGTAACCATGGCAACTAAAGCAATCATACAAGTGATTAATTTCAGACTTTTAATTCGACATTGCTCATCAGAGAGTATTTTTATCTTACATGACGTTGCAAAACTTGTTGCTTGTAGTAACGGAATGAGATTTCGAACAGCTGAACTAATGAATGAGCTGCACTATTCAATTAATCAAAGTGATGTCAATTAATCAAAATCAAATCAAAGTGATTGATCAAAGTGGTATCGTTCTCCAAGTTCGATCCTAGTCTTTCGTTTTATAAAAATCGCTTCTAAAAAGTTGTGCTTGCAGTGCCGAGCAGGAGCTGATCAAACGCTTAAAGTGAAGTGAAGTTTTGCCTACCCTGTATGTACATATTTATTAATATTTGAAAATTTTATGAATTTAGCCGAGAGACTTCGATCGGTATAGCACTTTTTCGATTTTCTGTTTTCATAATAAAGCTGTAGGGATGGTAAGTAGGGAAAGTTTGATTTTTTTCTCCTTAAAAGCATTGCAAGCATGTCCAGATGAAGGGATTGTCCATTTTGGAAACTTGCAGAGTTAGCTGACCGCTACAATCCGATTTTAATGCGTAAGTATGACAACATTGGCCCTTCCGAGCCAATTACCGTTACAAATAAACGTTTACTTGCAAATTCATTTTTTGGGCACAATATTGGCTTTGCCCGCGGCTTTTGCAAAGTCGAGAAATAAATAAATATAAATAAATAAACGAAAAGAGAGAGCCATATATGTACGCAGCAGCAAAGACGTATCAATAAGCATATACTTGTGATTCATAAAATTACAGTGAACATGAATTTTTCGTTCAGTTCAAACACAACACTGTAAACCGATAATCCGTCCTGATCCGATCACTCAACCCAGACATGTGCACGGGGGTATGGGGGGTTTATACCTCCCTACGGCCAAACCCGTGCACATGTCTGACTCAACCCCTAACCATCTTCAAACTATACATGTAAGTGGGGGGAGGTTACCCTCCCTCAACTCGAGAAAAAATGCCTGAATCCCCCTCGAATTCAAGAAAAAAACCTGAACCCCCTTGGAAATCAGCCGAAAATTCAAAAAATTTGCAGAATCAGGCAAAAATTTTCAAAATTTTGAATTCCCGCCAATATTATTTGCCTGATTTTGTTAATTTTGACCCTAATTATGCTTTTTTCTAATTTTTTCCGGAACCCTTCCCCAACTTTTGGCACCTGTTACATGTATGGTACAAACTATACAAGCTCAAGTGATGTCGATTCCAATGCCGCTGTCGTTTGCTTACTTTTCCAATTCCTTGAAGATGGACTTAGATTTGTTATGAATATCATTGATCATATTAAATTCTTGACACAAGCGAAACTGCTCCTGTAGAAAAAGAAAAATGTATCGCGTCATAAATATTTAGGCGCGGGAAATCTTTGGTATCTATTTACGATATTTTTAAACAAGTTGTAGTACAGGGTTACAATTATTTCAAACCCTCAATCCCCTTTGCTATTATTTCTTGAAATACAGTATGTGACTAGTGTCTGAAAGGAATACTGTACCCCTTTCTTTTTGTGTCGTCGCTAAATTTGTCGCGATTCTTTCCCTATCTCTGAATAATTTCTAATCGTTTCTTCAATACCTTAATTGGCGTTAAGAGCAAGACCAAATTTCCAAATCGCAACGAAATGTCGATGCGTTCTGTCTTGTAGTAATCAATTAACTGCTTCATTGCTCCATGTTGATATTTCGCCACCACTTCTCTGGCATGCGCAGACAAATCGGATATTTCTGAAAAATTCAA
The DNA here is from genome assembly GCA_034698105.1 of Plectus exinocaudatus. Taxonomy (NCBI): domain Eukaryota; kingdom Metazoa; phylum Nematoda; class Chromadorea; order Plectida; family Plectidae; genus Plectus; species Plectus exinocaudatus. The sequence continues at coordinate 4,146 of JAQGAX010001830.1, read as the reverse complement.
CAACTGAAAAGTAAAATTTTCTTTTAATATTTGGCGCAGTAAGTCTTATTCTTATTATATATATCAAGATGTCATATCCACAGATGAAGCAGAAGTCGAAAGTCGGAGGCTCAGCACAGACCTGTAATCGGTGTCCGAGGCCAGGGGGTTCAGTCCGATCAATGGAAGGCAGACATGGGCACCGGTTTGGGCTTGGGGGTTATGGTCGACTGTCTGGGTGGGTTATATAACCCCCCCCCCAATAGGATGACAAAGGAGCTTGGGCACCTTTTTATAGCAAAAAAAATTTCGCCCCGTCTTCGCGACAAAAAAGATCTTAGTCGCCAGGCCTCCGAAAAACACTGAACTCCCCCTTCTCATTGAAAAAATTTTCATAACCCCCCAACCCATTTTTCCAAATCCTATCGGACCCCTTGAGGGTTATATAACCCCCCACGCCCAAATCTGATGGAAGGGTATGGTACCTTCGTGTCGGGATTTCTGCAGGAATTTAAAAACACCAAAAAAATTCGCCACTTCACGGCGAAAATATTTTTTCCGGGTGGGTGGGGCTGGTCCCAGACCCCGCCTGGTTACAAGTCTGGTTCAGTAAATATTACATTACCAGGAAAAAAATTGAAGGGGAATCCACCACTGAAAGTTTCGCTGCTAATGCAATTTTTTTAAATTTTCGGTTGATTTGCTGGGGGTTAAGGTTATTTGTCACGTTCGGAAGCCATGGTACCTACAGTCACCCTCATATATCTTTGACCATATTGACGTACCTGGATTCCACAGAAGCAGCATGAGGAGAGTCGCAAATTCTTCTTTATTTGGCATGAAAGCGCGAATCGACGAGACGAGCTCACGGTTATGATGCTGCGCGCAAGGTTGGGTTATTCTGAAATTATCAATGTTTCTGAGCTAGTCAGTATGCATGTTTGGAGAAATAAAGAAAAATGTTTATCAAAATGTAGGACGGCGCTGTGGCCGAGTGGTCTAAGAGCTTCGGCTCGCAGACACAATGTCGGGGGTTCGACCCCCAGCAGCGTCGTCCCCGGTGTCAGGCCTGCGACAGCCGACCAAGGAGCACGTGTCGCATTATGAGGGTCGGAAAACCGGAAAAGGCTGACCCCGCGACACAGTGGGAATAAACAGCTTAAGAACGTAGTTTATCAAAATGTAACAAATTTATTTTAAAAAGTTGACATGTACAAATGCATTGAATTATCGACAGCGAGTGACGGAAACCATTTTAAATTGTGTAAGATTATCCAAATAATTAAAACGGATTTATCCAGTGTGGGAATGCTATTTAAAAAATGATGCTCTGTCTGCTGCTAACTGAATCTGAAATGGTTTCAATGCAAGTGCTGCTAAACACAAAAAAGTAAACCCATTCTTTTGCTCACGTGTCACTTTGTTAATGAAATAAATATACAACATACCTGGCGAGAAATTTTGGATCGTTGTAGGGCGAAGTATTTTGAGAGTACATACGTATCAAAGAGTCCACATCAGTGAAGAAATGAGTTCCATCCATAAGCGTTATTCGATGGGGATCAGTATATTCTTCTCGAGTTTGCAGCATAGCTGATTCGGCTACGTACGAAGCCAACTTGTAATTTTGATACAAAATCATCTGAAACGAATGGGAATTCAATAATTGGTAAGAGTTTGGGAAAGAATTACATGTGTACTTGGGATCTGAAAATTGGGGAGCAGACCTGGGCACGGGTTTTCGGCTGGGGGGGGGTGTGCACCCCCCAGAATTCGAAGTCCATTCTATCTAGTGTAAATTTCGTAAAAAAAATTTTCCGCTGCCCCCTTTTTTTAGCTAGCCAAAATCCTGTCCGGGAAAATCACTGTACTCCCCCTTCTCTTTGAAAAAATTCTGCACCCCCCAGATGCCGGACCCCAAAGCTGCAAAACCCCCTGGGGGGTGCACACACCCCAACCCAAACCGCCCCCCCCACGCCCAGGTCTGTTGGGGAGGGATTCGAAAATTTAGCACAGGAGTTTTCCAAAAATCTGGCCGCCTATGGTTTCTTTTTCCTTTTAGTGCAACGATTTCTTCCCCAGGACAGAATATGGGACAGACAGACAGAAAATTTTTTGGCATGAAAGCGTTCATCGACGAGGCGAAATTTTCTCCGCCATCTGCGATCCGATTTGAAACATTTTACAACCCAAGGCACGCAGAGAAAGTTACTAAGTTTAAGTGAAAGTCAATTGTTCCAATTGACCGACTCTGTCGTTATCGGAGAAATTGGTGTGGGACGCGATGTTATTCAAATATTGTGCCACCAAGCTCGGCTCGTTCAAATGGACAACTTGCATGTTCCGGAGAGTCGCAGTCGTCGGCGTATTTTTAGACTACAAACAGTGACAATAACGTTTGAAAGAGGAAACAATCAATGAGGGTCAGTGATCAAGAACATATGGCACTTTGGAAATCTGATATGTTTCTTCATGTGTTGATGAAAGTTGATAAAAATGATCGCTCCACAATTGAAAAAGGTTCGCACTTCGGAATATAGATGAGTCCCCAACTGACGTTCTCGGCGGGAACCACTCACTACACGACCCCTATGGTATTACAGTATCTATCCACGATAGAACCTTTGTTGAAAATACGTTATATGCCAAGAAGATGCTGATCGCATTCTTACCAGCATATCGGTGCCATGAATCCGACGATATCGCTGATGCCTCCGCTCCTCGTGTGCCAAGTAAATGTGCACAGCGTCGTCAAGGCGCATTTCGTATTCGGTTGGTTGTACGGTTGGCATTAGTTCGACATGCTCTGTCTTTTTCCATTGTTTTCGAACGCCTAAATAAACAAAGTATACAACTGAGCAGGCAAATCGTTTCAGAACCGACCCTGTTCTCATATCTTGAGTCTTATATCTCAGCCATATCTGATCTCAAATTAATTATATGAGATGCAGGCGGCAGAGCTAGATCTCAACGGTGGCATAAACCAAATTATCAATTAGTTTTTCCAGAGAAATCGCAGCGTTCAATAAGAAAATTAAAAACGATTCAGCACAATTACTTCAGTTTCAGTCAATTTTTTGAAACAAAATATGGTACCGACTTTCCACTCATCCTGTTATAAAGTTACGGATTGCCGCTTATCGCGTTCATAATTTCCTGAAGTTGGAGCTCAAAAATGAAGGAACTCAACTGTTTGGTAGCATACCAACGGCAAGGCATTTTTGCCAACGACAGCTTCGGCACGATTTCCTGTAGTCTCTGCCTAGAATATGTTGAAGGCAATTTATACAGAATTTCAATGCAACATCAACATGAAAGTCATTTTCAGAAACGACAATCGTTGACGGCTCTGAAATCTTTCCAAACAGCCGCATACTCTTTCAGTGTTGTCGCATTCGTCTGCCCAGGCCCGAAAAATTTCCCTTTGAGGGATCGTATCTCTTCCTTTCCCTTCATTTTCCGCCTTTAAACGTACCTAGCGCTACATTGCATTGCTCCTTGTTGCTGCAGACGTAACTCAGCCTTTCCGCTACAGTTCTTCTGAAGAAAGCCGCGCAGGCAGCGCAGGATGAGGCGTCGAAGTGGACTCCGTGAGCAATAGCATTGCAGACGAGGCACCGCCTTTGAATCGTCAGCATCTGAATCGTCATCGGCCTTTCATTAGTAGCGAAATTGTAATTTTGAAGCGCAGCATGAGAGGCTTCACAAACTGAGGAAGATACAGCTAATTTAAATTGCGATATTAGCTTTCAAATGTGATACTGAAATTTGCATTTTAAACGCCAACAATTAAAATTAACATCGGCAACAGCATTTACAGGAGTTTCTCGAAAATACGCCCCCAGTATCCTGTTTTCGAGATGTGATAAAAACAATTTGAAGGGTTCTATTTAAGAGATTTATTTAAGAGGCGCAACATCATACATTGAAGAGACGCGTCTATTTTCGGAAAAAATCGCTCTTACAGTCATACAACTTTATTAGTTCTGAACTGATTTCAACCAAATTTTAACGTATATAGATGTAGTTAGAGAATTTTATTCTTCAAAGTTTCATTGAGTTTTGACGCGTATATCTTGAGAAATTTAGCATTACCGTATTTTAAGAAATAATGGCCCACGCAAAAATAGTAGCCCACGCAGAAATAGTGGCCCAGGGTTCGAGGAG
>JAQGAX010001829.1:0-10128 GCA_034698105.1 Plectus exinocaudatus | reverse complement strand
CGCTGGAAATCATTGGTGCGTCGTGTTTCTTGCTTTGCACGCCCCGTTTGGCATGGTTATATGCCGCATGAACAATATATCTTTTATTTTATTTGCTGTTTTATTCTGAAGCGTCGACTTCTATTGACCTTGCCTGCGATTTTTTTATTTCTTGCGACCAGACATTAAATGCATCAGGATTGCCGTATGACGCAAGCAAAAATTATAGGAAATTTCGAGCAAATTGATGATGACACCTAGACTGTCTTTCACTATTTCGCATAATCCGAATGCTGCATGGTGTGCTGTGCATTTCAGACTTTTGCGATTACTATCTACCTGAGCAGTTCCCGGCTGCCAGGGTTCCGGAACGCTGCATATGCACGTGGTATTTGACGCCGAAGCAACACAAACGCCGGGGCATCGACTGGAGCAAAGTGGACAGCGCGCGCTGCCTACCGTACCGCGCCCAGGTCGAACGTCAACGCCGCCCGGCCTTTTCACCGAATCGCTGTTTCTTGCGCCCGTGCATGCGCGATGCGAATGAGAATGTTGTGCCAGAGGACCCATCGCCTGCTGACGATGACGAAGATGAAAGTGGTGAGAGCTTTTACGTCTTGTTGTTCCATTACAGATCCGGTGCTGCTACTCGACTGGCTGGCGGAGAACGACGCTCGCGATATCAGCAACATGCTGCCCGGACTGCTGTCGCCGCAGCGCATCGCCCACATCGACGAGCGTCTTGCTAACTGGACGCTTCTAGATGAAGAGACTAAGGGCTCCGTTGCTAACAGCATCCTCGGCATTCCCGTTGGCGATGATCCGCGTGCCGGAGATCCGGCCGATGCGCCGCCGCCCGTCGATGCCGCCTCTTCTTCGTCGTCGTCGACGACGACGACGTCCGCACCGACCACTCGTGCGCCCAGTGTCTTCCCGCCACCATTCGGTACATTCTTTCTAATATTGAAATGGACAATGCAATATTCGGGTGGAAGTAATGAGCTTGCAGTATTTCTCGTGAACACGAAATTGAGAAATGTTGCGTTATACTTGATGCATCAGGCTAATAATGTCGTAATTGCCTTATTGCAGTGCCTCCCTACTTCAAAGTAAGCGACGCGGATGCGCAATTGACAGTCGTTTCGCCGGCCGGGCGAACGGTGAAGCTGTCGTGCAGAGTGAGCGGCCGACCGCAGCCGCAGGTCGCCTGGGAGAAGGACGGCAAGGTGCTTACCAAGAACACCGTGCGTAGTGTCGGCGGCTCGTACAAGATTCGCTCGTGGACGCTCGAGATCGAAGACGCCAGCACTGCCGACAGCGGCAAGTACACGTGCGAGGTGAGTGGCGAATTCGGCGATGACGTCAACAGATTGGAATGCGGACGTTTGTATCCACTTGCAGGCGTTCAATGCCAACAACCGCAACTACGATATTCGTCGGACGTTCAGCGTGACGATCCTCGACCGTCTGCGCTCCAAGCCGATCATCGTGCCCAACGTGCTCCTCAACCAGACGGTTGACGCCAACACGACGGCCAACTTCACGTGCAAGGTCATCTCCGACCTGACGCCGCACATCGTCTGGGTGCGCGTGGCCGAGAAGAACGGCTCGTACCACTTCTGGAATCAGACGACCAGACAGTACGAGATGAACGTCACCTATATGAGAACTGTCGAGGTAATCGATTTTGGATGAGAAGAAATTATAAAACACCATATGCCGTTACTTGGTTCCTAATGAATGGAAATGATTTGGTGAGCGACCTAGTGGAGTAATTTTAGACCGCAGAAATCCACTCGAACAGTGACTCTTCGACGCTGCGTATCCACAACGTGACCAAGGAGGACGAGGGGATGTACGCGTGCTTGACGGGCAACTCGCTCGGCAATACGGAGGCCATGGCCTTGCTCAAGGTCAACGAGTTCCAGGGCATGACGCTCAACACTGACGACGATCTCAGCCCGAGCTCGCCGTGGACCATGATCCTCGTCGTCGTGCTGATCGGAGCCATCGCCATCACCACCCTCATCTTGTTCGCGTACTGCTGCATTACGTGGTAGGTTTTTCTTGGCTGCTAGCCGTCTTATGCCACCAGACGCTCACTGTACCGCTTATAGGCGACGTGAGAAGCAACTGCGAGCACGAACGATTCACGTCGATAATATGCCGTTGATGCCGAAGAAGAAGGTAAGTGTTGGTCGTCGGAGAGACGAATGCCGATGAAATCCTGTCGTTTTGAGGTGATCATTGAGCCGCGCACCAACCACGACTCGGACGGATGGTCGGACATGCCCAGCATCTACATCGAGCAGGTGTCGCGGTTCGGTGGCGGCCGTTCGCGCCTCAGTTCTGACTTGGCCACGCTGTCTGAGTACGAAATTGAAGCCGATCCTGCCTGGGAGATTGATCGCAAAAAGTAAGTTCGTGCCTGCTTCAATCAAATTTGTGTTCATGCCATATATTGATATTTGACATCAATGCTGATGATTGTTTGAGTTCTGGGGGGCCACGGAGGGCACGTGCTCCTCTTCCCCCTCTTCCAGAAAATATGCCCCCTTTCATCGGCGGTTTAAAATGAGAGAAGGGTCTTTCCTTCTTTTCCCACCATGCCCCTGGATGAAGGAAATGCGCAGCCCCCTTGCGATCCTGTCCTAGCTCCGACCCTGCTTGAGCTTCATCTTTTTTTCAGACTCGAGCTGACGACTACACTGGGCGAGGGAGCGTTCGGCCAAGTGTGGGCCGGGATTCTGCGCGAGAACGAAAAGGGTGAGCAGCAGGTGGCCGTGAAGATGCTGAAGCAGTCGGCGCACGAGAAGGAGCTGGTCGACCTGGTTACCGAGATGGAAATGTTCAAGACGATGGGCCATCACGAGAACATCATCCGCATGATTGGCGCGTGCACCCAGGGCGGCCCGCTCTACATCGTCGTCGAGCTCTGTCCGAACGGCAACCTTCGGTGAGAAAATGTCCCTCTCGCTGTATTCTTCTAACCCATTCCTGTCGGAGTTCAGAGACTTCCTTCGAAAGCACCGACCGAGGGAGCAGAACTCGGGTCCGGACAGCGTCGGCCAGTCGGGGTCGGGCAAGAGCTCGTTCGACTACTTGGAGCCGCGAAACAAGCGCAGCTTGGTAGCGCAACCGTCGAACGCATCTGACATGCCGCTTCGACCGTTGACGCTCAAGGATCTGGTCCAGTTCGCATGGCAGGTTGCCAAGGGCATGGAATTCATGGCTAGTCGAAAGGTAAGTACGGGTTGTTCGCTGCAGTTAAAATCTCTCTGATCCATCATCTTTAATGATGATCATCTCTTGATCCTGTTTGTATTATTGGTATCTTTTGCAAGACGGCCGTCAAATCATTAATCTCCGTGTGCCTTTTCAGGTCATTCACCGCGATTTGGCGGCGCGCAATGTGTTGGTGGCGGAGAACAACGTACTGAAGATATCGGACTTCGGTCTCTCGCGCGATGTTCACTACAACGACTATTATCGAAAGAAGGGCAACGGACGACTGCCCATAAAGTGGATGGCGTTGGAGGCGCTCGACTCGCACGTCTACACCATCAGCACCGACGTGTACGTCCCCTACATCCTACTTAGCGCTTTCGAACAAGACGATTAGAGTAGAACCCGAATATAAAAGACACTTTTGAAATCCCTTGCTCAGTGCCAACACACTGTTGACCTAGGATATAAGAGACTTTTTCGATTTCTCCTGCGTTCTCTTATGTCCTGCGTTTCACTGTAACCACAACGCATTTCAGTTGGTCGTACGGCGTACTCCTCTGGGAGATTATGACACTCGGCGGCACTCCGTACCCGACCATCGCGATGCCGCAGTTGTTCGACTGGCTCAAGGAGGGCTATCGAATGGACGCGCCGCACAACTGTCCCAAGGAGGTCTACGATCTGATGACAGAATGCTGGCAGGCCAACCCCGACGGGCGCCCCAACTTCAGCGCCATTGCCCTTTATCTCGACCAACTTCTCACCTATTCAGCTGGTCATGGCGAGGTAACCTTTTTTAATTTTTTTTCTTTTTAGACTATAGGTAACCTTTTTTTATCGATCTAATTGTGTTTGGCATACATTGACCATGAAGTTGATGGTGATTGATCAAAATCGCATACTTTCAGGAGTATTTGGAAATTCAGTCGGTGTCGACAGAAATCTACGACGATTTCGATTCGGCCACGCGCAGTGAGGGACGCAGGTCGCGGCCGTGCTCGATGCCGGTCTTCCCTATGGATTCGCACGAGGACGACGACGAAAACGGCGAAGGCCGACCGCTCATGTCCGCCGACGCCGAGCACAACAACTATTTGCGCATGGCCGACGTTGACCGACCACTGGTGACGACTTCATTTCGTGAAGGCAGCCCAGCCAAGCCTCGTCCAGCGCCCCTGCCTCCGCAACGCAAAAGTCCGGCTAGAAGTCCGGGTGACAGTCCGATCGGCTCGCCCCTCTGGCCCATCACCGAGCACGTAGCGATGATGGGGGCGTGCGAGACGTCGCGTAGCAACCGGCGATCCGTGCATCTGCCGCGCGTTCATCGCGACACCGCGAACGACAGCGGCCACCCTAGTTCCAGTCCGGCCGGCAGCAGCTCGTCAATCGCGAGCAGTGGAGTCGAGGAAGACGACCGTCTGATGCTCGACTCGGGTCTGATGGCGGGCGGCGCCGGCTCAAGCAGCGACGACCAGCGCTCGCCGGCCAAGCTCGGCCAGTTCCGCTTCCCGCCGCGCGCCGGCTCGCGGTTATCCGACTCGGCGCTCGTCGACAGCTCCATCGTCGCGCTCGCGCCCACCGCCACGCACTACGCGCGCATCAAGGGCTCGGTCGTGCTCGCCGACGGCGACGCCAAACGGCCGCAGTTCTCCACGTTCAAGACGCGCCGCTACTCGGTCGATTCGCAGAGTTCGAGCGGACGCGGCGGCTCGAGCGCCATGTCGAGCGCCGAGAACATGGGACTCGGCATCGGCGACTTCTGCGATATCGAGTACGCCAAGCTCGACCCGCACTATCTGGCCAGTCGCGAGTCGGTCGTCTAGAATACCGTACCCCGAGAGAGAACCCTCGCCGTCGTCTTCACGAGTGCTGTGGAATTTATGATGTGCTGCTGTACGCATGAATGAATTGAGTTTGTTCTGTTTTCACGTTGTCGAAATGCAAAGTGTAGATACTGAATACTGTATCCCCGTTGATGGGCGAAAGGGCGAATTACTATGCGTGCAGAGTTCTTGTCGTCAGTGCAGTTTTTGCTAAGAAGATGGATTATATTCGTTGTGTGCTGATGGACGCTTTTTTGCCTTTGTTACGTCTACTTGTCGGTTATTATTGTTGTCACGTTGTCACTCTGGTATGTGAGCAAATAGTCTGATCGCGTTCTGTTTGTTCGACTGTCGCCGCTTGTTATTCTTCACTCTATTCGATTTCTTGAAATTTTTGTAGTATCACGCGTATTTCCGTCCGTCACTCTGTCGTTGACGCAGAGATGGGCACGGGGGTGTATGGGGGAGTTTATACCCCCCAATGGGTCTAATCCGTGGCGGAAAATTTTTTGGCGAGAATGTGCACTTTCGCCACGTAGTGGCTGAAACCTTTTTTTTTTTTTTGAAACCTTTTTTTGCACTGGATAGAATGGGGTTTTCGCCTACTGAGCGCGGATATACCCCCAAAGGACAAACATTTTGAAACTACGCATCCCCAGACCCAAACCCGTGCCCATGTCAGCGTTGACGTATATCGCAGCTTTGAGAGAACCTGATGAGAGAGGTAATAATATTGAGAGCTATTCCGCTGCTCGCTATGACGCCAATTGTTCTGTCTGTCCTTGTTAATCGAAGCAAAAATTGCGAACAAAATGTTATGCGCCGTAATCTCTTGTCATATCAGCGAACAGTACTACCGTATACCTATGCAGAATGTGTTATGCAGTTGTCATTGCGTCGTTCTGTCTGGAATGGATGCATTGTTTTTGTGTATTATGCCATTGCTGGTGTCATATTCTTGCCGAAGCTATGCCGTCTCTTGCCGTCGCTGCCGTTGGCGGTCACACGATGTCGTGCATTTCCCGAGTGTCACAGTGTATTTGTTCGGTCTTGCCCGATTTCTACTCAACGTCTCGCTGTAATACTTGATCGTTGCCAGCTAGTGGTATGGGTATACAGTCTGTCTTCTTTGTGCGAGCATCACTTTTCGGCTAGTCGGGCCAGTGTGTTTGTACTAATGCTAAAGAAGGAAGTCGCTTTTCGTCTTGCTGTCTGCCGGTAGTCAGTCAGTGCGATCTGGGTATCCGAGGCGAAGTCGGTGCTACTACTAACGCCCGTCGAATCGAGAGCGACGATTGTGCCGCTGTGTGGTGCACAAGAACACTGGTGTCTTTGTCGCTTGCCATACGTCCCCGCCTTTTTCATATTGCGCCGCACATTACACGACGAATCTACCTTCTTTTCACTTTGATTCACTCAGTATTTATCATTTGCGCAAGGCGTACGCTAATACTTTGGCTCTTCTTTCTCGTACAATTGGGAATGGTCATTCTCGTGCCGCCTTTTTGCTCTTGAGCAGTTGATGATTCGCCCCTCGTTATGCGTGCTCGCTTCGTTGTAACGACTTGTGTGGTAAACATCGCGCAATACACAATGGATTTGTTGTGTTGTGCACGCTCGACTTAAAAACCAGTCGCATCAACGCAAGAACAGGAAAATGTCTGAGGTCGAGTATGCCAGTGTCATGTCGCAGGTAGTGAATTATACGCCGACAACTTGTTGGGGTTTATGGTGCGGAGCCGGCGACGCAAAGTGACTTCCAAATTGGCTGACGACCGAAAACAGGACTCCGGTAATAGCAGTCTTGCGGGTGTAATCGTAGCTCTGATCGTTGATGGCAAATCGAGCGCAATATTCATTGGGGAACTTTAGAATGCGACCTTGACGCCGTTCTCTTTGTGCGGTAGACAATAGCGCCCGAAGCACATTGCGATGAATTCTTACTCGGCAACGTATTATTCTAGTCTTTCTGATGATAGTATGATGCAAAATGGAAACGACACTGAATAACCGGGAGTACGCTAGCTGAGCTCTGTCAAAGTCAAAGGAAACATACAAATTGCACATCACAGGCTAAAACGGCACTGAACGACTAGCCCGAAAGACAGCACAGCGAAGTAGCGGATTTTCACTTTTGGATCATTCTTGCGTACATGGTACCAAATATTGCTGGTAGTAGCTGAAAATTGACCGATTTTAACAGTAAGCCGACAAAAAACGAACTGAACGAACCAGAAGTAAACTTGTTGCTATTGACAGCCAGCCGGCCCCGAGAGCCACATCGAGCAAGTCTCTCTTCAGCACGCTGTAGCAAGTGTCCGTATAGACGGCGAGGATGTCCGGATTGCTGAGATCGACTTGCAAGCAGCGTCCCTGGTCTTTGGCTTCTATGTTCGGTCGACAACAAGATTGCGGAACCTTCTCTTTCGGACTATTCTTCTGCCGCATGTACCACTTGGACGTTCGCCAGGTGGTCAAATCGTCCGTACCGTTCACTCCGCAACATTCAAACTGAAGATTATCTTTGACCGATAGGAAGGGATTGCGGACGGGAAAGTGGCACACCTTCGCTTGGAGCTGATCCCAGGCCTGTGTAACGTCCTGCCGATCGGTCATTCCGTACAGTTCCCTCAGCGATGTAAGCATTTTTAGATGTAGAGGTGTTTGTTCCTCCAACTGTAAACAATTGACACAATGGCCGAAGAAAACAAACCCGATCGTTCGGCGTATACGCAAACAGCGCGCTCACCTGGTAGCGAAAGACAAAGCCCATAATGCCAGCCATAAAGATCATGACAAACAAAATGCCGTTCGTTGTAGAAAACTGAAAAATAAACAATATCCCAACGGCTCAGAATGATGAATGGATGCGGATGAGATGATGCTAAATGACGCGAACAGACGCAATAAAGCATCGACGCACCGAATAGATAAAGCATCGCAATTCGCGACTGGCCGCGTAGACGCCGAATACCCCGTTGATGATGGCGATCGAGCCGACGATCAGCATGATATACCCGACGTTGACGTAAAGGCGAGGCGTCATCAACGCCGCGTAGCTCTCTCGCGTGATTACCAACCATGACCCGTATATGACCAAAGCGACGCAGGAAATCTATACAAATTGAATGATGACAGTGTCAGCGACTGTGTTCACCAACAACGGCAAGAAGGTTAGTGGAGAGGAAGCAGATGCGGACGAATCGACCAATCGCCCCGTAGGCACTGAACCTGCCGAAAGAGCCCATGATGTCGGGCAGGAGGCCGAGCGGCAGCAACGGGACGACGACTACGCGCGACGGCGCGACGATCGGACGCGTGCGCGACAAGGGGGGACTCGGGCGGACGCCGACGCAGTAAAGTCGCTGGTGCGAGAGCGGCCGGGCGACGGGCGAATGCGGGTCAGACCGGCGCACCACTGCGCCTTCTTCTTCTGGCGTCCGGCGAGCGCCGCCCTCTCGCTGTCGGCGCCGCCGTCCAATGCCCGCCTGTCCGTGTGTTCCGATAGGACGGCCCACTGTCCGTCCGAAAAGGCCACTTCTTTTCTTTAAACTATTCAACAGCCTGCATAAATTGCCCTTGAACAGATATCAAAGACCCCCATCCACATCTCCAACTGACTGATTCACCTTCCGGATGCATGACGTTTCTATTGAGACGGTGATTGCGAATTGCAACCAACAGCGATCAATACTGCAGCTCAGATCAGAACGCTATAGCTTCTATTTGTTTAAATGTGGACAGGGTCAATGGGGCATCAACCGTTAACGATGGTGAAGTGCTTTCGATTCCACGGGAACTGAAACTAAGCAATACCATCAGCCATTAATGATAACATCGTAGGCGAAACAAACAATGACTACCAAGAAATTGGCGATCGTTGTTCGCAGCCAACTCCATATATGTTGATCAAAGCTGTGAGCAACAATGATCAAACGCAGCATCGACTTTCATTTCCGTTTCAATCGAGTAAGTTAGTTCATCCAGAACTTCCACTGGATGAGAAAACAAAGACGACGGACGCGCCGGTCAAGAACGCTGATCGCGACGATGAGGCGCGCGTCGATCTGTCCATGTGCACGATTAGCATGTGTACTGTATGTGGTTCGACTTAGTGAAATGCGAATTTGAAGACTGCTCAAACAAGGAACAACGAACATGAACAAGACACTAGCAACGGTACTGAATCGCCCTAATGGCCGTCCACGATACAAGCTATTCGGCTTATTTTGACGTCACATTTGTATTAATCGAATGGATCAGATTTCATCATCATCATGGTCGTTTCCGCGCGGCTGACCGCCACCGTCTCGTTCTTCCCGCATACCGCCGGCACCTGCACCTGAAATGCATCAGTTAAGAACAGTAGCAAGCAGGGTACATACCGTATTTATTCTAATAATATGAACCTCCAATAGTGCGACTCCCTCTAATAGTACTAATAACAGTACTATAATAACGATCTCTACTAGTGCGACCCTCTGGCCGCCGATTGAAAAATAGTGCGATCGGTCGTGCTATTAGAATAAATACGGTAATTAAAGTCTTCCAATGACCAAGAACTCATATACAAAACGTGCAATTGCGCGCCCAATGCACCGGGATCAGCTTGACGCGTCTTCGAAAATGAATACAAATATTTGTGTTTGCTTCGCGCTGCTTACGTCAACAGGTAATAATTTACCACAATATGCCATAGTCACGTACGCGCCGAGCTCTAATCGTACCTTAAAGGACTGGGTAAAAAGCAACCGCCGGGGACGCATGAAAGCTGCTTTGTATGGGAGATACTACCAAGTATTGTACATCAAATACACGTAATAATACAAATGGTTTGTCATTTTCTGAAGATGCGTCAAGCTTTTCTCGCGCGCGTTAGTACTGGCCGCATGCAGTTGTATATTCTTGAATAATTCTTACGACTTATTCTAATTGTTAACAAGCTGCTGTTATAATCTTAAAAACATATGTTGCGTATCCATAAGATCGCTTCAGTGTAGTTTTGGCAGGGATGAAGAGCGCGGAGGTATGAAACAAGAGATTGAGAAAACCCGTTACTTTTGGCGAGCTCGTTGACTAACTCGACGAAAATGTGCGC
>JAQGAX010001828.1:0-10128 GCA_034698105.1 Plectus exinocaudatus | reverse complement strand
TATGCTTTATTAAGCCCGAGACGCATCAACAAAATCAGGTTTCTAAACCCTTGCTGGAATGAAAATATTACGGTACTTACTGTAATTTTTGTTTTAGCGTGTATGCAGCAATATTTTCATTCTAAAACGTTAGATAACCGGACGCGTCTCAACAACTTGAGCGTCTCGGGATTAAACATACGATATTCACAGTTCTCGTTAGGGTATTGTGGACAGGGCATGGTTTCTCCTGCAACCATCGAGTTAGATGTCTGAAGAGTGCTTTTCTATGATCGTTGGGAGTGTTCATTAATTATGCGCTTCAGGACCATTGAACCAATTTAAACTGCATGTAGTAGTTAAATTATTGAAGTCGTATTTGTTAGACTATTCCACGCGCTACGCTGTCTAACTCGGTTCACCAGCGTGTCATCCAGATCTCAACATATTCGTGCTCCAAATTGCAGTTATGGAAAGACGCCTTTCTCACGTGGGATCCTGCACAGTACGGTGGTGTCGATGTAATAAAAATTTCAAGAGCTGAAATATGGCTGCCCGATATCATGCTATTTTCAGTGTGAGAATACTTTTATTGACTGACTTCTTCACCAAATGTTGAGAAACAACTTCCTGGAGCACGGACAAGAAGTCTGTCCAAATTTTCTAGGTTATGCCCATTCCGCCCCATAGATGCAGCGTTATATCCTGCGCGTCGATTAGTCCCACTGATTCAATTCCCACTGGTCCCACAATTTTCTCGTATTGTTATTTTATGTATTCTTTTTTCAGAATAGATAGAAAACAACTCGGAAATGAAGAATACGTAGTGCAATTAGACAGTGACGGCAACATATTATCTTCAATTGATCAACAAGTCAGGTTTTCAATATTTTTCATAATTAGAGAAGAACACTTAGTATTTCATAATTACAGCGATAAAGTTGAAATCTTTCGTAACAACTTAAAAATATGTTTTACAATTATGCGTCAATTCTTGATTATTGTACGGAAATTATAACTTTACAATTGAACTGTAATTGCACTGCTGCCTCTCGGGTAGAGAAACTGGGCCCAGCCAAAAATTGCACTCATGAGCCAAGAGTCTAGGAGCCAAACGTTCTCGCAAGTTGAAACGAATGTAGCCCACCCACCGTATTCGTATTCAATAGATATTGTTCATGCTGAAACATGATCAATGGAAATTTTATATTGATTCATCTCCTTTTATTTTAGGTCACCGTGTATAACTCATTTGATGTGACTGACTTTCCATATGATACTCAAAACATCACACTTATCTATTCGTCGTGGAATTTCAACGCCAACGAAATTGACACGACCTTCACCATCCCAACAGATTTGGCCAATTACGTCGAAAACAATGGTAGCTGTGGATGTTTAATTACTTTGGCTACTAACTCTTGGTACACTTTCGAATCTGATTTAGCACTCGATAGTGTAGCAAACTGTTGAATGGAAATGGACTTCACTTAAGTAAATCATCCCCAAAATTCCAAAATATTCTCTCTGAAAACAGCATTTTGTTACATACGTAGTATAAGCTCCAGTACATCTCTCTTTCTCTGAATGCTCTACTTCCTGATTTTTTGCAACTGACATGCAATAGGATTTCTTCCTTGAACCTGCCTCAATTTTGAAAGCATTCATTAGTGCCAATACCTAGTGCGTTTTGCAACCTGGGAATGATTCGCCCCCCCCAGTTCGTGCCTCTTGTATACATCGAAAGCCAGGGGAGGGTAAAGGAAAATTTCTCTATGATCAGGGTCAAAGATTTTTTAAATTCAAAAATTTTAATCCCAAGTTTTGTAAATTTTGGCCTTACTATGCAATTATTTTTATTAATAATTTTCAGTCGATTTGTAGGCGAGGTTCAGATTTTATTCTCATGGCCAGTGGGCGGCGGTTGCATCGAAACCATTCAAAATTCAGTAAGCAGCAAATGAAGAAGCACCGTTTTAATAAAACATGCCGATATCATATGCATTTTTTTAATTGTTTTGAACGAACATTTCTGAATGGCTGGAATATTCATTGAATGAATAATCTCGAACGAATAATTGAATTTGAACGCAATTTGAAATGATTTTGGCGCGGCTGCCGCCCGCTATCAAAAACGCATCACTTTCGATTGCAATTTTTATCGTTCTCAGAATGGACGCTGCTCAGTTATAATGCGGACAGATCAGTGTATAATACAACAATCGGTGGACAGTTCGTCAGTATTGATTACCACATTGTAATCCAACGAAAACCGAGCTACTACATATCCACCTTCGTCTGGCCGACTTTCATTATCACCTGTTTGTCGATAATCGGCGTGTTTTCGCCCTTCAACGAGTCCGGTGAAAGGCAAGAAAGAGTGACGTTGGGTCTCACGACACTTTTGACAATGGCCGTCGTGCTGATGATCATCACTGGTCAGACGCCAAAGTCTTCGAATGGCATGCCGCTTCTTGGTGAGAAAATGTTGAACATTACATAACTGAGCCCAATGTGCTATAAGGGAGTACCGCATTGTTAGAGAAAATACGGTATTTATTACGGTATGTTCTTTCGAGTTCAGTATTGTATAACTGCTGTCATTGTTTTCTATTTGGATTACAAGAACTTCATTTTAGGTATGTTTGTCATGGCGGAAATTGTCATTTCGGCGATTGTTACAATAATTGCTACCATTATTATCTACCTTCACAGCAGTTGGCTTAAGAACGATCCAGTGCCAAACTTTCTCTTGATCATGACATGCCTACCGACGAATAAGAAAAATTCCGTCGATAAATCGGTGGCGACTACTGTAAGTGGCTGCTTTCGTTTAATCGCAGATTTTCCTGGTTGTTATTGTTGGTTGTTCGATACTATGAATATCCGTTTGGTTTAAAATATTCGCAGCTTTTGCACGGTCTGTAGATATAGATTGCTACGTCAAAATATAGCGGGTATTATTACATATATACGTATCGAAGAGTCGGTTCTTCTGTTAATTAATCATCGATCTTCCGCTTGCCCATTTATTGTCCTATCAATTAAATTTCTAGCTTCTCATCAATTTATTATTCAAATGTTAAACGAGTTACTGCTGGCATAAAGTGTGCACAGACGAGATATGAAGAAAGAGAGCAGCATAGTAAACAGTAAATACTGCTTCTTCAATAGGCTGCTTCAGTTCCCCTCCCTAAATGTGGTCCATCGACACCTTGGCCGCCACACCGTGCCCATCTCAGCCGATACCAGTGCATCAACTAAAATTTTGAGCGAAATTTTTCAAAAATTAGAAAGATTTTCAGAAGACCAAGAGCGCTTCAACTCGTCGTACTAGCATGAATAGCGAAGGTAATGTCGAATATGAGCGTGCAAAATTGAGATGGGAATGGAGCGCGGCAACAAAACGATTGGATACCGCCCTGCTCATCGCTTTCCTCATCATCAATAGCATGGTTGTCGGTACATTTGTTCTCGTCGGCAATTCGAAATTAAGAAATGGATGATACTATCAGGCTTGGTATTTCACGTACTTGAATTTGCTTGTTCATATCGAAGCATTGCAGTTTTTTGAAAAAAATAAAACGTTTTTTGGTATCAAATACATATTTTTGTTCCAAGCCGGTTACGGTTACGATCAAATCGGAGTTTTATCATTGCAGTACCACTGTATCAAACACCAGGAACCTACTTTCAGATCAGACATATAACCAGCGAGGGTCTGTATCATATTCGGTTTCTAGTTTCTACTGCATTGAAGAGATTAGAATCCCTCGTAATGAACGACATTGTGTGCTCGGTCAAACTTGTTATGACGTCATGAACCTGAGAAATACTCATCAGCAAAGAGAGTTGCGTCGACACGACGACCAAACGACGCAATCTACTTTAAAATAAAGCCATCACTCGAAATTGAATAAGTCCAGGCGATGTGAGATCAATTTTCGCTCAATTTAACGCGTGCTCGATCCATACAATAGAGATCACTGTGGTTGGTTGGCAACCAGTGTTTTGTTGTTGTAACTTTCCTCTGTCCACCTAAATATTCTTTAAAGCCTCGGAGTATAAATCCTGCTTAACGGTACACCAACCTTCAAAAACTAAATCGAACACTGCTCGTAATTTTTGATGTCGGTTTTCAATTTACCTTAGAGCCGAAAACGTTTTTGTATGCTGCGGGGTTAATACAAATCGTTAGCCACCGTTTCTTATTGGGATAATTAGAGCTGCAGACTTTGGCAGTGTAGAAACACGAATTTCTGACCGGACGGTAATTTTCTGAAGAAACAGCATGAGATGATATCTATTATACTTGCGGCCTTCATAGCTTGGTCTTTACTCTTCTTCAAAGGTTTGCTCACCTTTTTAAACTATTGCTCTAATCTCCCAAGAAATATTAGCAGACGATTGCAGTTAAATGCATAGGTTCAAACGCCTCAATTGTACAAAAAATTCACGATGACGTTCTCGTTGGTTACGACAAATTCATCAGACCTGCCAAAAATTTAAGCGACATAACAACTGTGCGCCTTAATCCTGGACTATATTGTTTGGTCGAAGTTGTAAGTGTTAAACTTCAAAACATTTTCTCAGTGGTATGGTTGATGAGAGCTGTTTTAATATTCATTCAAGATTATTCAAAATGCGTTCGCACACAGTAAAAGACAAATTTTTTATCTTTGCCTTCATTAGCTGCTTACAAATTTTACGTTTGATTTGTGTAAAGATATGCTAAGTAATGGCATGCTTCATAAAATTAATATCACGGTACAAATTTCACGATTTGTGATCATCTTAAGGAATGAAAAGTATTCTCATGGTCCGAGAGGACACCGAATCTAGGCGCGCTGGACGAAACTATTCAGCTCATATCAGGGGCGTAGCTGAGGGAGACGCGGGGAGCATATCCCCATGTTTTTAGATTTGCGCCGCCGGTTTTCGGAAGCCCAACTAAATGATAAGAGGCCCCCGTTTGAAACGTGTTAACCTGCTGAGGGATTTCGATTTTGCCCACCCCGTTTTCGATTTCTGGCTACACGCCTGGTTCATAGTATTCTCTTTCAGAATACTGCTGCACAACAAATTACACTAAAGCAGTGGTACCGAATGGTTTGTTTCCAAATATTCTTCACTGAGCAGAATTTTCCGGCCAGAAACAGCATCGGCGTATTCATATGTACCTCATGATGCACGAAATAATCGACTCCGATCATAGGAGTCTGGTTACAGTCGGAAGTCATATTTGAGTTCAGGGGCCTATTTCGAAACGACGGGTGATTGCGAGTTGAAATCTACCAATAATAATCAATAATTCTTTCACTACCAGCTCGTATGAATGTCAATAATTTCCTGCTCCTAATAAGTTGCAGTACTGGAATGACGCCTTCCTCACATGGGATCCTTCGCAATACGGCGGTGTCAGTCAAATAAAAATTTCAAGAGCTAAAGTATGGCTGCCCGATATCATGATATATTCAATGTAAGAATCTTTTATTGTCTGTTATTGTTATTCACCATGTGCTGGGGAAATGAGAACTTCGAAGGAGGAGTTTCATGAAACTGCTGCAAAAGTTATTTCCTATTCCAATTCCAATCGCGGTGAGTAGTGTATGTGTAATGCAGCGTAGCGCGTGAGAGAATTGATCAATCATACAATTACCGCAAAAGTTGTAATGTTTCACAATATCGTCACCAAATACTTGGAATGAATACTTCTAGAACGGACACCAACCAACTCGACGATGACAAATATGTCGTGATTTTAGATAGCGACGGTAATATAAAATCTTCAATTGATCAACAAGTGAGGTTTTCAGCATTTTTCATAATTTTACAGCTGCTCAGAGTTCAATATCGCAAAAGTTATGAAAGATGGTTGAGGTTGAGGGCCGGATTTTTTTCACACAAAATCTGTTTGGCACATTGGTACTTCATCCAATAAATATAAATTGTGGTGCGACATCTGAGATTACTATCGATCATAGCCGACACTTTTCGAATCCCAAAAAGATGAAAAAGTTTTCTTGATCACCTGCTTGCCTTTAGGTGACCGTGTACAACTACTTCGATGTGGCACTCTTTCCATATGACACGCAAAACGTCACACTCATCTATTCATCATGGAATTATAATGCCAACGAAATTGACGTGAATGTCACTCAGCCAACAGATATAGCAAATTATATTGAAAACAACGGTAGTTTTTGCGGATTAATTATGCTGTCTGGGAATTTATCTTCGACTTTCAAATCCGATGAAGTGCTCGATAATACAGTGAATATTCAGACCGTACCCGAACGTCGATCTCACTTTAATTATTACAAAATCTGATCAGTTTCAGTTTAAAGAAGATCAGTTGATAGATCCATATTAATCATTTGGGTAGTCTTTGAACAGTTTTGAATGGTTTGAACGTGCGAATGAATAGTTTTGCATGATTTGAGTAATCTTTGAATTAGAGATATTGAATCAATAGTTAAATTGAACGCAATTGTTATTGCCGAACATGTCGCCCGCTAATAATGTCTCATATTTCAACGTTTATCTTTCTCAGAGTGGGCGCTACTCAATTACACTGCCGTGAAATCAACGTACACCACATCAGGTGGTGGAACATTCGTCACTGCTAATTATAATATCATTATTCAACGAAAACCGAGCTTTTACATATCCACCTTCGTCTGGCCGTCGTTCATTATAACTTGTCTGTCGATAATTGGCGTATTTTCGCCATTCAACGAAGCCGGTGAAAGAGAAGAAAGAGTAACCTTGGGTCTCACTACGCTTTTGACAATGGCCGTCGTGCTCATGATCATCACCGATCAGACACCGAAGTCTTCGACTGGAATGCCGCTTCTTGGTAAGGAAATATTTCAGCGACATACATTAATTGTATTATTGTTTGGTAACGAGCAGTTCTATGGTCGGATCCTCCTTCATTTTCTTTGAAATATCCTAGTTCACTTCAGGAACATTTATCATGGCGGAAATTGGTGTTTCGGCGATTGTTACAATAATCGCAACTATTATTATCTACCTTCACAGTAGTTGGCTTAAGAACGATCCAGTGCCTAACTTCCTCTTAGTCATTACACGTCTACCGACGAAGAAGAAAAGTTCCGCTGACATTTCTGCGACGAATACTGTAAGCGAATGTTTTCGTTTAATCGTAGATTTGCTGGTTGTTGCAGTAGTGCTGGTTGCTTGATACTATGAATGTCCGTTTGGTTAAATAATGATTTTTTCGCGCGGCAGTTTAATCCATTGCAAAATCGTGTGGCTGTTGAATCCGTTCCAAATACTGCACATCGCACAAATATTGCAAAGGAAACTATTTATAGCCATTTCAAGCGACAGACAGTCACTGTCGGTAGAGCTTTTGTACTTTTGCACTAGAGACGATAAATCTGTTTATACGATTTTTTTCTCGAGGGGGCTTAATTTTAAGACGGTGTTTCTATTGGAATAAAGGTGATATTTTCGAGGAACCCTCGACGACTAATGGTCCGTGTCCAGTTGTGCATACTGAGCAAAGTTCTTCCAAAATCATAAAATATAAGATTTTCAGAAGGTCAAGAAAGCAAATACTCGTCATACAAATATGAGTGAAGAATTCATCGTCGAATGCGAGCGAGAAAAACTGCGGCAGGAATGGAGTACTGCAACAAAACGATTGGATACTATCCTACTCATCATTTTTCTCATCATCAATTGCATCATTGTCGCCATATTTTTACTTGTCGGCAATTGGAAATTAAGAAATCAATAATACTATCAGGCTTAGGCATTTCATTATCTTAATTTGCTCTATCGCATCCTCGCTGCGACAGCTTTTACGACTTTCAAGTTAAATTACATGCTTATGTTATCGTTATTTATGCTTATCTAACACGAAGCTAGGTTTTGCATTATTCGCTTTTGACTTTTTCAAAGAAATTTTAAGACATCTCGAAGCAAATTCGAGGCAAATCGCGGATTACGATGCCATAACATAATTAAAAGAGTGCGACCAGACGTACTATTAGAATAAATACTGTAAATGTTTTCACACTCATTGAGTTACAACGAAAACTTGAGTCAACTGCATAATGCACTGAAATCATTGATCATTATGAATAGTATAATTTTATACAGTTAATTATAACTACTATTATAAATAAAGTAATGTTTCCATAAAGAACGCTCATGTATTTATCATACTGCAATACTGATTATACATACATTATAAATACAGCATAATAAATGGTTAAATAAAGAGCGAATCAAAAAGGAATTTATCACAGTCATGGAGTTCGTCGTTATTACTCGCGATGTATTTTTGCTCCAAAACGTCAACATGCAACACAATTTGCCGTGAAACTATTTCAAACAAACGAACATCATCATATCACAATAGTAAATTTGTCACAAACATAAGTTGACCTAAAATTTCACCATATCGGCTCAAAAGTAATTATCGGCTCAAATACCTACAGTAATCTCAGAGTCTGTTGTAATTGGATTGCGTCTGTACCGTTCTCAAAGCTTCTCAGTTATGACGTCAGTAAGAGATGTCGGCTCGATCGGCCTAATTTGCGACTGGAAGGCTTTCACTACGCGCATCTGTGAATAGTAATAATAATATTATTTATTATATAATAAGTAATATAGATATTTTCGAGGCATACTGTATGTAATTATGATTAGTATGCGATAATGGTCGCAACCGTCTAAGAGAACAAGAAGCAAGAAGGGCTCGAAACGAAGAAAAAAATTAGACAATGATTCCTTTGAAGAATATGCATCGCTAGAATAGATGGGAAAAATGAATGCAAGCCGAATTTACAGTAATCAATTGAAATATTTATCTTTCTCTCGAACATTTTGAAAAGCAGCTAGTCAGAAATTCAGCTGTTCAATAACAGTGCGCACCTGGGTCTTCAGACGAGTGAAAGCTCGGACCCAGAGGGCTCTCGCCAATTGCCCTCCAACCAATTTTGTGTTGTTGACATCAATTGAGACGACCTCCTGCTCGCCGTCGACGATCTTCGACTCGCCGCCGCCGATCGAGAGATTCTTTGGCAGACTCTTGCTTGGTATCGTTGCGACAACCTTAAAATCTATTGTCAATCAATATTGCTTTGATACGAATTTCTGTCAGGTTTTGAAAATAATTTGTACTTAAATATCACTTGATTGGGTGAAGGCTTGCTTCCTTTTTTACGGAAGTAGTTTGAATGTTTTTAAAATACTACTGCACTCCTGTAAAATTCAGCTTTGACTGCATTTCTTGGCAATAGAGCGTATTTCCCAGTTTGCAGCGTTATAGCGCCCTTCATTCTATGCAATTTGCTTGTCCCTGATTTTCAAAATCAATGCAGATACAGTATCTCGACATTAAGCAATTGAACAACACGAACCTGTCCCCATAGAAGCGTCGTCAGGCCGAGACCGAAGCAGACGGCCCATTGGTAGGGCGTAAGTGAAGCAGTGGAGAACCACTGTCCGCCGAATTCGATAATTAGTACTTGGAAAATCATCGTCGTTATCCAAATCACGCAAAATATCGGGTTGGTGAATATACCCTGCAAAACTAACTACTTGTCTCCATGACATGTTGCAATCACTTAACGAATAGAGTACGGTATCCACTATGATGAGGGCAAAGCATATGAGATATGCAAAAAGAAGAGAATAAACCTGATTTTTCAATTGCATTCTCCATATTTCTGACGCGCAATAATAATGATTTAATCCCCTAAAATTGACTATGCTGTGAACCCATCCATTTTCCGATGGATTGGAATGGGGCGATTTTTACCGGTAGCTCTATTTCACAAGCTATAAGCCATAGCAAAGGTATAATATAATTATAGAGTAAATGTACAGTACAGCCAATCAACATGTTGAACTTACGGAGAAAACATTTCGTTCGTTGTGGATTTTTCTCGCATTAATTTCGTTGAACAGCGTCATCAGAACGAAAGTATTGAAAACGATTGTGAAGTGCTGTGATGGCGGATCGTATTGTTCCGCATCGCGGCCGCTTTTTATGTCGAAAAATTTGTCACCTGAAATGCGATGCAATTTTATGCAGTATCTGAAGTTACTTGATTGAAACAGTTTCCATTTAAAAAGATAACACTGTCAACCAAGTATTCACTAAGTTCT